>OY992884.1:54172975-54275475 GCA_963921405.1 Cepaea hortensis
TCGTTTTCTTCTTTTTCTTCCTTCTTCTTCTTCTTCTTCTTCTTCTTTTTCTTCTTCTTCTTCTTCTTCTTCTTCTTCTTCTTCTTCTTCTTCTTCTTCTTCTTCTTCTTCTTCTTCTTCTTCTTCGTCTTCTTCTTCTTCTTCATATTATTATTATTGTTGTTACGATTATTATTATTTATTACTATTATTATTATTACAAAATATGTTTAAAGAAAGCGTGAAAGTAAAATGTGAAATTACAATTGTATTACAAATAATTTTAAATAACATAAAATACGACATTAGTATAAGAGAGAGTAAAATCAGAAAATATCAATAGTACATAATATAAGCCAGACTATATGTTAGGGGGCCAAACTAAAGCAATGAAACGTAGAGGGCACAATCTTTCAATACGTTCGTTAGTTAGTCGCCGTTCCAACTTCACGGCAACGAGTCACCCCATAGTAACTCTGTTCTTGTGCCAGCGGAAGCTACACAAAATGCCCCTCGCCGCCCCGTGTGAAAAGTGCAGCAGGCAGCAGTCCCAACAAAATCAACAGCACGCATACGCATATTGGAAGCATAAGGCAGCTGCCAAGATGCTAACACAACATACAAAAGATGGATACAACCAATAACCACAACGGAAAACACGCACACGACACATAACTCACCAGCCTTCAGACTTTTAAAGAGTTTGGCTTTGCTCCGGAACCAATGTACCAGCTGGTGGATCTCGTGGTCATATCGCTGTTCTGGTGGTTTGGAGATTACCCTGAGTGCTTTCTCGTATTCCTTGGACATGCCTGGATGTCTAGATTAGCTGTCAGGATGATCCGATGTCACAGCTTTATAACAACGCTCTGTTATATGACGGGGACAAGTCTATTTTTTGCAGACAGAAAGATTTCGTTTTAAATTTGCGATTACCGTGGGAATAACAAATGCTCAATATTCTAACAATATCAGTGACTGTGTTTTAAGTATTTCAGGTAAGGTATAGTTCAGTTATTCACTTCATATGGTATATAACTCTGCAGTAAGTACATGACGAGATGCAGTAAAATATATCAGGCAATAAATCGTACAAGCTATTATTTGTGGCTTCTGTGTTTAATGTCTATTTTACTAATAGACTGAATGTTTTTGCTCATTGTGAATATTTAGAATCCGTTTATTCTCACTTTATGCAAGTGGGAATACAGCTTGTCTGAACTGACCCGGCTGATGTTCTGGTGTCCTAGTTCATTGATGGTATTCATGTTACGCGTTAATGAGTTTCTCAAGTGTTGATGTTTTTGCTAGGCGGCGATGTGCCTGTTAGGTGGTGTTGTCTTTGCTAGTTTGAGGTACTTTCTGTAGGTGATTATGCTTGCTATACACTGATGTCTTTGCTAGATGGTGATCCTAGCTATATGGTGATATCTTTGCTAGGCGATGATCCTTGCTATCTGGTGATAACCTTGTTATCTGGTGATAACCTTGTTATCTGGTGATAACCTTCCTATCTGGTGATAACCTTGCTATCTGGTGATAACCTTGCTATCTGGTGATAACCTTGCTATCTGGTGATAACCTTGCTATCTGGTGATAACCTTGCTATCTGGTGATAACCTTGCTAGGTGGTGATGTTTTTGCTAGGCGGTGACATCTCGTTTTGCTAAGTGGTGACGTTTCTGTTTGCTCATTGACTATGTCTTTGCTCGCTGACCATGTCTTTGTATAGTTGCTAATTCCCTTTGGTATAAATCGCCTTAAAACACCATAATCACAATCATGAACTCATCAAGATAAACTTATCCTAGAATGTGTATTGCCTATCGTTTCCGCATGTTTACGTAATACACAAATGCAACCAGTCATGTTTTGAACACACTGCATTGTTTTTAATGTCAACGTAGAGGTTGCAACTGAAAGACAAGCTATCATTACAGCATTTTGAACATTCTAGTGTCCGTAATGTAATATACAAGTAAATGGAAATATTCTTCAACAAGTGAATAGGTACAGTTATCTTGGAACAGTAATAACATCTGATGGGAACTGCCTTGAAGAGATAAGAACAAGGACCGTCATGGCGAAAGTAGCCTTTAGCAAGATGAAAAACATACTGACCAATAAAACGATGTCACTTGAAACGAGAAAAAGAGTGTTGAGGTGCTACACAGAGCTTGTACTTTTGTATGGGTGTGAAGCTTGGACAATGAGAAGTCAATATGTAAAAAACATCTCATGTCTGTGGAAATGAGGTTTCTGAGGAGAATGCAAAGAATACAATGGACAGACTTAACAACCAATGACCAAGTACGACAAAAAACAAATGAAAATCGTAAATTGATTAGAGAAATTAGACGTAGACAGTCACAATTTTTGGACATGTAATGAGATGAAATAAATTGGAGAACTTGGTGACAACTGGCAAGATAGTGGGGAAGAGAACAGGGGGAAGACAGAGAAGTAAATATGTGGACGGCTTGACCACGTGACATGGTCGAGACAGAAACCTGATCCACGACTCTGGTGATCGAGTGAAATGGCGTGTAATGACCGCCCACGCTTACCGGCATGGCACATGATGAATGGATCGTGTGTCCATTGAATAATAGTGTTAGGTCATCATGTTTACTGCACAGACCACGACAGGTTGGGGACATAACTCCTAGGCTGCGCAGACAGTGACAAAGCAGGGGACATAAATGCTTGCCCGCAGAGGCCTGACTAAGTAGGGGATATAACTGCTATGCTACACAGACTATGTCTAAGCTAGGCTGCATAGACATTGACTAGAGTGGGGAAATAACTGTTAAACTGCACAGGCCGTGACTAATTGGGGGACATAATTGTTAGGCTGCACAGTCCGTGACTAAGTAGAGGACATAACTGTTAGACTGCATAGGCCGTGACTAAGTAGGGGACATGACTACTAGGCTGCACAGTCCGTGACTAAGTATGGGACATAACTGCTAGACTGCACAGTCCGTGACTAAGTAGGGGACATAATTGCTAGACTGCACAGTCCGTGACTAAGTAGGGGACATAATTGCTAGACTGCACAGTCCGTGACTAAGTAGCGGACATAATTGCTAGACTGTACAGTCCGTGACTAAGTAGGGGACATAATTGCTAGACTGCACAGTCCGTGACTAAGTAGGGGACATAATTGCTAGACTGCACAGTCCGTGACTAAGTAGGGGACATAACTACTAGACTGAACAGTCCGTGACTAAGTAGCGGACATAATTGCTAGACTGCACAGTCCGTGACTAAGTAGGGGACATAACTTCTAGACTGCACAGTCCGTGACTAAGTAAGGGACATAATTGCTAGACTGCACAGTCCGTGACTAAGTAGGGGACATAATTGCTAGACTGCACAGTCCGTGACTAAGTAGGGGACATAATTGCTAGACTGCACAGTCCGTGACTAAGTAGGGGACATAACTACTAGACTGAACAGTCCGAGGCTAAGTGAGGAACATAATTGCTTGGCCGCACGGGCCTGACTAAGCAGTGGATAAAACTGCTAAGCAGCACAGACAATGTCTACGCAGGGGGCATAACTGCTAGGCTGCACAGATCTTGGCACTGCTGGGGACATAACTATTAGACTGCACAGGCCGTGACTAAATAGGGGACATAACTACCAGACTGCACAGTCCGAGACTAAGTAGGGGACATAATTGCTAGGCTGCACAGGCCCTGACTATGTTGGGCACATAACAGTTTGAGAGAGGTGTGAGGGGAGCTCAACAGGCAATTCACTTTGTCCAACGGTGCAATACGCCAGCGGGCGGAAGGAGGTTTCTTACCCTTTAATACAGGCTGCACCTAACCCGAGTGTTAAAATGTGCTGCCAGACAATACTGGGAATTGTCCAGATGGCAACTGACCTCATATGAGTCTGCGAGAATGTCGTATCACTTATTTGAGGCCGTGAGAAAGTCACATTCCTCATCTGGGTTTGTGAGAAAGTCACATTCCTCATCCGAGAATGTGAGAAAGTCACATCCATCATCTGGGAGTGGGAGAAAGTCACATCCATCATCTGAGAGTCTGAGAAAATCACATGCCTCTCATGAGAGTGTGAGAAAGTTACATCCCTCATCTGGGAGTGTGAAAAAGTCACATCTCTCATCTGGCAGTGTGAGGAAGTCACATCTCTCTTATCTGAGTGTGAGAAAATCGCATCCCTCATCTGAGTCTGAGAAAATAACATCCCTCTTATGGGAGTGTGAGAAAGTTACATCCCTCATTTGGCAGTGTGAGAAAATCACATCCCTCATCTGGGAGTGGGAGAAAGTTACATCCCTCATCTGGGAGTGTGAGAAAATCACATCTCTCATCTGGCAGTGTGAGAAAGTCACATCTCTCTTATCTGAGTGTAAGAAAGTCACATCTCTCATCTGAGTCTGAAAAAATCTAATCCCTCATCTTAGTCTATGGGAAAGGCTTATCCCTCATCTGAGTCTACGAGAAGGTCTTATCCCTCATCTTAGTCTACGAGAATGTCTTATCCCTCATCTGAGTCTACGAGAATGTCTTTTCCCTCATCTTAGTCTACGAGAATGTCTTATCCCTCATCTGAGTCTACAAGAAAATCTTATACCTCATCTGAGTCTACGAGAAAGTCTTATCCACCATATAACTAAACGAGAATGTCTTATCCCTCATCTGAGACAACGAGAATGTCTTATCACTCATCTTAGTCTACGGGAAAGTCTTATCCCTCGTCTGAGTCTACGAGAAAGTCATACCCTCACACCCATTTCACGGTAGTTACAATGTGATAGCTTGAATCCGTATTATCACAATGACCACAGGAAATACAGAAAGTGCATGCTAGCTTATCAAACCCAAATCATACATAACCGAATGCGCGTTGCGGTTTGGATGACACCTTCAGTTAACACATAACACCTCCACTCCCCCACCCCCCACCCTACACTTTTGTGTTTCCCCCTCCCACAACCAATCCTTTTTATGACAAACTCACTCGATATATATTTCAAAGGAACTGGAAAACTAGACAACATTTTACCCCCAATATGATTGTCCAATAAAATACAAAGGAAATGTTTGCTTTCGGTTTTTCACGGGTTTAGCGCAGTCACGTTTAGCACACAGACAACCGAATAAAACCCAGCTATTCGCACGCACTGACGCGACTGTTCTCAAACTGTGAGAGGCGTAATAGTGATGTGATGTGACATAGGTGATGGGCAGACACAAAGACAATGAAGGATTTTGAGATTTTATAAGAATCATGTGTGAAAAAAGTTATTGCGTCCGTTTGATTAATTATCATCATCATCAAGTGCCCTGTCAGCTGGCGTATGCGTTCATATCTTTCCACAGATCTTGGTTATTATTTATAACTTATGTGTAAATAAATAAGAAAATAAAGGGCTGAGAGACTCAATTAACTGCGGCCAGTGTAGCAAAATGTGGGAAAGCAGCAGCACAGAGATGAAATTCCGGATAATCCAAGAAAAAAAAAAGCCTACCATCAGACGAAGAGCATTCAGTTTAACATGTCAATGAAGGACAGCACAGCCGAATGGATCAGAGTACCTGTTCTTAAATATCCGATATGTTGATGTCGAGGTGGCGGGTTCAACCCCCTATACCGGTCAGTTGTACTAAAATGTTGTTTACAGAACAGAATTACGAAAATTACAGGACGGTGCGGCGACTAGCCTTCATCAGCAAACTAATGCATACACAAGACACAACATATAATCACGGAGAAGACCTTCCAGTGACTACAACAAAGCATAAGAACTGGATGAGAAGAATGAAAAGATGAAAAAATGAGAACCAATGAAGAGAAAATGAATATCTGAAGAAGAAAAAATTGTTGTTGCTGATCTCAGAATCCCAGGCTGTGATACTAACGTGAATTTCACCTTGATACTCTTATATAGACAGCCGAGGGAGTCTGTGGGGCATGGGGAACCGGGGTAGGGGATGGTAAGTATTCAGTGAAAATTATAGGTAAATGAGTGTAAGTGGTACATGGAAAAAAGGAAAGGAAGGTAAGGCGGAAAACTGGAAGCAATGGGGATATGGTGGTGGTCCGAGAGTGAAAACTAAGAATGAGTGCCCGGTGGACGTCCGTACAATGCATGAGTGGGTGCCAGTGAAAGGTTGGCAAAGGTTGACTTGGGGACTTACATTACAAGTATCTCAGAAGTCGGAGTGGGTTCGTATGATGCCGAGTGGCACTGGTAATAAGGAAAGCTAATCCACAAGCAAAAATCTGCCCAGTGCACTAGAAGTAGTAACACGTGTGGACTACGCTTAAGTTAAGAGCGAGAGAATGAAACAAAAAACCGTAACAAGAAGCAGAGGGATCGCGCTGCATGGGCAACACATGGTCTCTACGATTCAACCCAGGCTTTGTGCTATGGAGCAGTTATTATGTCTCTTTTATGGAAGCACAATGCAACAAATTATCGTCTGCCATTGAGTGAATCTTTAATACGTGAAGAAAGCTAGAACAAACATATTGATTCAGTTCCACTACAGTGTTGATTTTCACTGCCTGACAACTAATTAACCGGTTTGTTATTTCAGTGTAATAAGCCTAGCGTGGAAAATAATGGGCGGAGAATTGAAATCCAATGACTGATAGCATTAAAACATACAATAGATTTAGACAAGCTGGAGGAAAGAAAACAGGGTGAGAAGAACGGTGATGTCGATCAACTGTCTTTGAAAATCAAGATAAACAATAATATTTATGGTTTCCTCTGGCATTTTATTAATTTCTGACTCTTGTTTGCTTTCCTGCTTGTGTTCGCTGGCTGTGAACTCCAGCTCGAAAGTCCTGTATGTCGGATGAAGACATCCTGCTGTCCAACATCAGTGTGATGTCATACAGGACCTGAGTTTTGCGTGAGTATCCGTTGTCCCATGCCTGGCTTATTGGTGTGCAGACTGGTGGTTCCTCGCCGTGCAAGCAGACACTCTCCGACTTCGGAGGAATCAACGATCCTACTGACTTTAGCCAGGACCCCAAAGGGACCTGTTGCCCAGGACGCTCGGCGAGGACGAGCGTCAATAGTTCTTGGCCAGTATAGAAAGAACCCAGCCCTGGTGTTTTGGAATCAACTCTGCGTCCCTTCTGACTCTTTATGTGTATCGTTTTTCAGTTGCCGCATAATATTCTCCAGTGTTTGTTTTTAATGAATGTTGTGAATCTTTTTCTTCCCTACTCAGTTGCAGTATAATATTCCCTAGTGTTTGTTTTTAATGAATGATGTGTATTTTTTTCTTCCCAACTCAGCATAATGTTCTCCATTTTTTTATGAATGCCACAAACCATTTTCCCTGCCCATGTGCCACATAATTCCCTCCACTTTATATGATTACTAGCTGACCCTGCCCGGCTTCGCCCAGACCCTGGTGGGGAGCATCTCATTTAATTCATATAAGTAGTCATATAAGTTCTCGTTCCCGTTACCGACTATCTGTCTGTCTGACTGTCTGTCTGTATGTCTGTCTGACCCAGCCCGTCTTCGCCCAGACCCTGATGGGGAGCATGTCATTTAATTCATATAAGTAGTCATATAAGTTCCCGTTCCCGACTGTCTGTCTGTCTGTCTATCTATCTATCTGTCTGTCTGTCTGACCCAGTCCAGCCCATGGTGGAGAGCATCTCATTTAAATCATATAAGTAGTCATATAAGATCCCGTTCCCGACTATCTGTCTGACTGTCTGTCTGTCTTGGGTAAATGGAGGAGGGAGGAGGAAGAGGGAGGTGGAGGAGGGAGGAGGAGGGCGGAGACAGGAGGAGGAGGGAGGAATAGGAGGGAGGAGGAGGGATTAGGAGGAGGGGGAGGAGGGAGGAGGAGGAGGGAGGAGAAGGAGGGAGGATGAGGGAGCAGGAGGGAGCAGGAGGGAGGAGAAGGAGGGAGGAGGAGAAAGAGGGAGGAGGAGAAAGAGGGAGGAGGAGGAATGTGAAGGGAGGAGGAGGTAGAGGGAGGAGGAGGGAGGAGGAGGAGGGAGGAGGAGGGGGAGGAGGAGGGAGCAGGAGGAGGAGAGGGAGGAGGAGAAAGAGGGAGGAGGAGGAATGTGAAGGGAGGAGGAGGTAGAGGGAGGAGGAGGGAGGAGGAGGAGGGAGGAGGAGGGGGAGGAGGAGGAGGGAAGAGGAGGTAGAGGGAGGAGGAGGAGGGAGAAGGAGGGAGGAGGAGAGAAGAAGAGGAGGGAGGAGGAGGAGGGAGGAGGAGGAGGGAGGAGGAGAGGGAGAAGGAGGGAGAGAGGAGAAGGGAGGAGGAGGGAGGAGGAGGAGGGAGGAGGCAGAGGGAGAAGGAGGAAGGAGGAGGAGGGAGGAAGAGGGAGCAGGAAGAGGGAGGAGGAAGAGGAGGAGGAGGAGGAAGAGGGAGGAGGAAGAGGAGGAAGAGGAGGGAGAGGGAGGAGGGAAGAGGAAGAGGGTAGGAGGAGGAAGAGGGGAGAGGAGGAGAAGAATGGAGAAGGAGGGAGGAGGAGAAGGAGGAGTGAGGAGGAGAAGGAGGAGGCAGAGGGAGAAGAAGGAAGGAGGAGGAGGAAGGAGGGAGAGGAAGGAGGGAGAATGAGGAGGGGAGGAAGGAAAGGAGGTGGAGTGAGGAGGAGGTAGAGGGAGGAGGAGGAGGAGGGGAGGAAAGGGAGGAGGAGGGAGGAGAAGGAAGAAGGAGGAGGAAGAGGGAGGAGGAGGATGGAAGAAGGAGGAGGAAGAGGAGGAGGAGGAGGTAGAGGGAGGAGGAGGGAAGAGGGAGGAGGAGGCAGGAGGAGGAAGAGGGAGGAGGAGGAGGAGGAGGAGGAGGATGGAGGAGGGAGAGGGAGGAAGAGGGAGGCGGCGGAAGGAGGAGGACGCGGGAGGATGGCGGATGGAGGCGGGAGAGGGAGGAGGGGAAGAGGAAGAGGGTAGGAGGAGGAGGAGGGGAGAGGAGGAGAAGAAGGGAGAAGGACGGGAGGAGGAGGAGGAGAGGAAGAGGGAGGAGGAGGAAGGAGGAGGGGGAGGGAAGAGGAGGAGAGAGGAGGAGGGAGAGAGGGAGGCGGAGGAGGAGAAGAAGGAGGAGGGGAGGATGAGAACGCAGGAGGAGGGGAGGAGGAGGAGGAAGAGGGAGGAGGAGGGAAGGAGGAGGGGAGGAAGAGGAGGAGAGCGGAGGAGGGAGGGAGGAGGAGGGAGGAGAAGAAGGAGGAGGAGGAGGGAGGAATGAGAACTCAGGAGGAGGAGAGGGAGGAGGATGAGGAGGAGGAGAGGAGGTGGAGAGAGGAAGATGTAGAAGGAGGAGGTGAGAAGGAGGAGGGAGGAGAAGGAGGGGGAGGAGGAGGAGGAATGATGAGGAGGGAGGAGGAGGAGAGGGAAGAGGAGGGATGTGGAGGACGGAGGAGGAGGGAGGAGGTAGAGGGAGGAGTGGAGAAAGGAAAAGGAGGAGGAGAGAGGAGGAGAAGTGAGGATGGTAGGAGGAGGAGGAAGAGGGAGGAAGAGGAAGAGGAAGAGGGAGGAGGAAGGAAAAGGGAGGAGGAGGATGGAAGAAGGAGGAGGTAGAGGGAGGAGGGGGAGGGCAAGAGGAAGAGGGTAGGAGGAGGAGGAAGAGGGAGGAGGAGGATGGAGGAGGAAGAGGAGGGAGAGGGAGGAGGGGAAGAGGAACGAGGGTAGGAGGAGGAGGGGAGAGGAGGAGGAGGAGGAGAAGGGAGGAGGAGAAGGGAGGAGGAGGGAGGAGGTAGTAGGATGATTGATTGCATCCCCACCAGGTTAATCTGTTATCGCGGACCTCAGAGAGAAGTGTCTATGTAGAAGCCCCATTCCTGGACGTATGTTATTTTGGGAGGGGGAGGAGGGCGGAGGGAGGAGGAGAAGCAGAACAAAAAATATGACAGTTGGCTGCTCTGGCTGAAAGGAAGCCGTGTAGAAATTTCATCTCCTCGGATGGGCCGTTCGCGAGCGCATAAAGGCCAGACGGGCCATACGGACATACGGACAGACCGACAGAGATACGCACATACGCACATCCTTTTTTATATATAAGATTATATCATTTTCTTCCCCACTCATTTAATGCATAATTTCATACTTTTTTATTTTAAAGCTGGATTTCATTTTTGTCAGTTGCAACATAATTTCCTGCAGTTTTTATTATTATTATTTATATCAGTTTCCTCTCACTCAGTTGCCGCCAAATTTCTTCCAGTTTTTAATGATTATTTTCCACCGCTCGCTTTAAACTCAAGCGTAGTCCATACACGTGCTACATCTTTAAGTGCACTGGACTGATGTTTGCGTGTGGATTAGCTTTCCCTATTACTAATGTCCCTTGCCATCAATCGAATCCACTCCGACTTCAGAGGCACTTGTAATTTACGTCCCCAAGTCAAGAACGAGAAGACAAAATTTTAGTCCAGCTAACCGGTGTAGAAGTTGAACCCGCTATCTCAGCATCAGCACACCGGATGTTTAAGAACGAGCGCACTTTTCCATTCGGTCCAGCTGATCTCCTTTTTATGATTATTGTTTATTCTTGTCTTCCCCACTCAATTAACGCATAATTTCCCACAGTGTTATGACCGAGCACTGATTGGTCTATACAAATATGAGTCTAGCACTATATGCGCAAAATGCCTTCAGCCAGGGGTGGCCAAACTTTTTGTGTGCAGGGCCACATTGACAAATGTAAAGCTATTTGTCGTGGGGGGATATATATTATGTCCAATTTATTTACAGCAACCTGTCACAATAACTAAATATGAATTATTTATAGGTTTTCATCTTCATTCTTACGTTTTTAGTGACACTCATTGTTTTAATAAAATTCTAACAGTTAGAATTTTACAAAACTTTAAACAGGAAATGAAACAACCTACTTCCGGCTGTGTGTGACAATAAAATATTTCGAAAACAAGGAGGTACCTCAGAGTAAATTTCAGAAATATATCAAGACAAAAAATAAATTAATTTGAACAGTGTAAATGGTGAAATAATTTATAATAGCAAAAAAACTGTTAAATTTAATATTTTCTTGCAAAATAAATTATATGATTCACCAGAGAATATCTGTTGTTCATAAAATCATCCTCATTAAATTTTTACATGTCGATAAATATTTCTCTATATTAAAATCGATAAATTCGCATTTTAGCATTACATTACGAAGATCAAGAAATTGTATCAAAAATGTTAAAACAATTATAACGGTAAATGAAATTCTGTAATATTCAACAAAATAACTGACAATCGAAGTAAAAAAAATTTTATTTCTAAATGCCCTCTAGGGCCGCATAATATCAGTTGCCGGTCCACATGACGTCCGCTGGCCGTAGTTTACCCACTACTGCCTTAAGCCGTGTATAGAGTCCTTTACGTTATTTACTGTGTGTTTTTACTGAGTGTTGTGTATAGTTTTCTTCCCCGCCCGTTTGCCGCATTGCTTACCTAGCATTGCTTACCTAGCATTGCTTACCTAGCATTGCTTACCTAGCATTGTTTACCTAGCTAGTACGTACAGGACTCTTTTACATGCCTTAAGGCGCATTTGGTACATGGTGCTTGCTCTATATTTTATAGACCAAGCGATATTCGATGGGTGCTGTGGGCAGCAACACACCGGCCGCTTTTCTTCCCAGAGCATTCCCGAATCACAATTATAGGCGTGACCGACCTATAACCACAGGTCAATTTTTACATAAGAACAAACCTCAATATAGATTCGAACACATAACCATTGGGCCGGCTGGCAAACGAGCTAGCCGTTGCAGTAGCGCGGTTCCTGACAGAATAGTTGTCTCCCATCAATACATCAATACATCAATACAATGCGCCTGGCCCTGCAGCCAGCAGGGTTAGGTTCGGCTAGGCTCTCCCAGGAGGGATGAAGAGCGAAAATTAGTAGTCTGCCGATGACCCGTAGACTACACAAGTCAACCCCCACCTCCACGTGGTGCAGACCGAGCAACCATGACCGCGAGGTCATGGGCTAACGGGGCTATGGCTCGCCATAGGGGAGGGACTCCCTGTGGTCAGATTAGTGTCCTAAACCTGCGACTGGCCTAGCAAGCCGGCAGGGGATCTTCATACTGCTCGTAGAAAAACTAAGAAGTATAAACGGACTGACCCAAACGGCTATCGACCCGGCAATGTTAATGGACTACGAGATAGATCAGCGATTCAAAAAATAGGCACAATGAACATCTGTGGTTTCAATAGTAAAGAAGAAGAGCTTATAGAAACAATGGAGGAGAGGAAAATTGGACTGATGGGAATAGCGGACACCAGAACAAAGGGGAAAGAATGCAAGGAGCTCCACCGCAGTTACACGTTTGTTTACTCTGGAGTAGAACAGCAAGAAAGAGCAAGACACCATGTGGGAATAGTCATCGAACCACGGCTAGCAAGAGGAATACTATAAATAAAATATATATCAGAAAGAATCATAACAGTGAGAATAAAAGAACAAACAATTACAACATATGTACAGATATATGCACCATGTAATGCAAACAATAATGAGCAAGAATGCGAGGACTTCTACGAAGACATACATGACGTGCTAAATAAAATAGATAAGCAGGACAACATCATATTTATGGGAGACTTCAATGCAAGACTAGGACATAACAGAGTGGGCATAGAAGAACATCTGGGAGCATTTGGAGATCAGCAAAATGAAAGGAATGATAATGGAAGTAGACTGATAGAGCTATGCAGCCAACACGACCTCTATATAAGAAACACATTCTATAAACATAAAGATTCACAAGTATACACCTGGTACAAATAGAACGATCAAGATACTAAAAGCCAAATTGATTTTATATTAACAAGAAATAACAGAAAGATAAATATATTAGATGCAAGGGCAGTGCCCAATTTCAGTATAAACACAGATCATAAAGCAGTCGTTGCCACAATAAGAACCAACAGAAGAAGAAAACAAAGCAGGAAAATACATGCCATGCGAATCAGTAAACTTAAAAAACCTTAAAGACGAGGCAGTAAGGGAAATTTATGAGAAAGAACTAACTGAACTTTTTGTAAAATTACCTACAGAAAGAAAAACAGTGGAAGAAGAATGGGAGATGTTCAAATCAAGCATTTTAAATACTGCAAAAATAACATGTGGAACCACGAAAAAACGCAAAACACGGATAAAGAAAATAACAAGTTGGTGGAACGCAGAAGTAAAGAAAGCGGTAAAAGAAAAAAAAAAGGAAAAATATAAAAAGTGGTTGAAGAGCAAACAGGAATGTGATTGCAGAGAATATAGAATAGCGAGAAGACATGTGAGTAGAATAGTAAAGAGGGAAAAACAAAAAGACTGGGAAGAGTATGGAGAAACCCTAAATAAAAACTACAAAGAGGCAACTAGAAACTTCTACAAAAAGATAAGTGCAATGCGAACCAGAGGAGAACCCTTTGACCCAACTGAAATAATTAACAGCGAAAATGGAGAACCAATAAGTGAACAAAAACAGATCCTAATAAGATGGAAGCAGTATTTCGAACAACTTCTCAACATCCCATCAGATGTCACAGGAATTCAAGAGACCAACACAGATGTCACCGAAGAACTAGAACCAGACATACTAAAAGAAGAAATTATAGAAGCCATCAGATTAGCCCCTTTGAACAAATCACCAGGACAGGATGAAATACCAAATGCACTAATTAAAGCAGCAAGAGAAGTAGGAACAGCTTGGCTACATAGATTATTCAACCATGTTTGGGTAGAACAACAGACACTACGAGACTGGGGAAACGCCATAATTATCCAAATTTGGAAAAACAAAGGCTGCAAAAGAGACTGTACACAATACAGAGGCATTTCACTGTTGAGTCATACTGGGAAAATATTTTGTAAAATTCTTGAAAAAAGATTACGAACTACTTTAGAACCACAGCTAAGCGATCTGCAACTTGGATTTAGGAAAAACAAAGGATGCACAGATGCCATTTTTGCTCTTAGACAACTTATAGAAAAATCAATCGAATTCAATGAAACACTCTACTTAGCCTTTGTCGACCAACAAAAGGCATTCGATAGGGTAGATAGAAACAAGCTGTGGGAAATCCTTAAACAATATGGAGTGAGTACACATCTAACAAACCTATATAGAAGTTTATACAACAACAGTGAATGCATAGTGAGAGCAACTAGAGGACACTCAGAACCCTTCACCATAAGATCTGGAGTACAACAAGGTTGTGTCCTGTCCCCTCTCTTGTTCATAACATATATAGACAACATATGTAAATAAACCAGCCAAGCAGAGACAGCAAGAATAACGCATGACGAGAACACAGAAGAAGAACCATCTGCAAATCTAACCATTAGAGAACTCCTGTTTGCGGACGACCAAGCACTAATAGCAAAATCAGACGCTGAATTACAAGACCACATGAATAGTCTAAACGAAATGTGTAGGGAACATAACATGAAAATTAGCACAAGCCAAACAGAGGTAATGACTATAACTAAAGAAGAACATACAACAACAATTCACCTAAACGAACATCCCTTGAAACAAGTAAAGAGTTTCAAGTACCTAGGAAGTATAATATCATCAAATGGCAGATCAGAAGACGAGATCGAAAATAGGTGCAATAAGGCAAATCAACTCATTGGACAAATGGCACCAATACTAAAGAGCAAACATGTATCAATAACTACTAAGAAAGCACTTTACAACACAATCTTCCTACCAACTCTGTGCTACCAATGCCAAACCTGGACAATGACAGAAAAAGAGAAAAGAAAAATCACAACAACAGAAATGAGGTTCCTGAGAAGAATACTCAACGTATGAAGAAGAGATAAGATCAGAAATGAAGAAATCAGGACTAAAGTGGGAGTTAAAGCAGCACTAGATTTTATTAGAAAGCAGCAAGTCAAATGATTTGGCCATGCAAGTAGGTTACCAGTCAACAGCATGCCACAACAAGCAATGATGTACAGACCAGATGGAAACAGAGGAAGAGGCCGACCACGTAAACGTTGGACGGAGGGAATAGCAGAATCCATGGGAATGTCGATATATGAAGCCCATAATCGGGCACTCTCACGAAGTTTATACTTCACCTCGACACCGCAATTATACAAGAGGAACATGATGAGATTAGATGAGAACCACTGGGCCGGCTGGCAAACGAGCTATCCGGTGCAGTAGCGCGGTTCCTGACAGAATAGATGTCTCCCATCAATACATCAATACAACGCGATGACCATATTACAACAGGGATTCATCATCATCAAGTGCCAAGCCGATAACCGGGGACGATCATGTTAGGTCATCTAATATGATCACCAGAGCTGTGGAACAGCTCTGTTTTCTTGTCTCGACTGTGCCATTGGTCAAACCAGCTAGATATTTACCCCTCTGCCTTCCCTTTGTTCTTTTCCATTCAATCATATGAGTCTTTGAGACAGTCACATTCCTTATCTGGATCTGTGAGAAGGTCTTATTTCTCATCTGAGTATGTGAGAAGGTCTTATCGCTTTTCTGGGTCTGTGAGAAGGACTTATCCCTCATCTGGGTCTGTGAGACGGTCTTGTCCCTCATTTGGGTCTGCATTAAAATATTATCCTTGCGAGAATGTTCTTTTTCCCTCAACCTTGCCAGTTGTTACCAAGTTCTCCAGTTTATTTCTTCTCAAAACGTGCCAAAACATTTTGACTTTCTATGTACTCAGTCGCTTCCTGACCGCTGGGAGTCACCTGGTGCACACGACTATAACGCGGACTAGGTATTTCAAAGAGATGAATAGAAATATTCTGTTCGGAGAAAAGCAAGCCAGCGTATTGCAAGGATGCTTAAAAGGATTCAATCCAGCTTGATAATCACATTGTGATACTTGGCAATCATATTGTAATACTTGGCAATCACAATGTGATACATGGCTGAGCAAATTGATCAGATTATTCAAGAGCTCGTGCAATGAAGAAAAATGAAGTAGGGTTAATGGCGACAAAGCTGCTAAAATGCATTTAGTGTCAGGGAAAACAGAAAGTTGGAAATGTCAGCTTTGCCAAAACCTCATAACAAGTATGGTAGTCCAGTGGACGCTGTCTTGACGTACTTTCATCAGCAAGAAAAAATAAACAAAAACAAACGGACGCTGGTATGAATACATTAAGTTGTAATAGCGTGTGGATATATAGATGGAACTCTGAGCTGATACACGACTCTGGTGATCAAGTGAAATGGCGAATCATTACCGCCCACGCTTATCGGCATGGCACATGATAGACGGATGGATATAGATGGAATGTCAAAATCGCTAGTATTCTCTAGTAAACCTGAAGCAACCGAGAGACAATTCATCGACACAGAAGTCATCAAGAAAACGGCAAAGACAACAGGCCTCAAATATAACCTAGGCAACGCCAGCCAGTGTAACGAGGTCCAAGTTTGTTTATTTTTGTACAAATCAAACTAATATTGAGCACGTGGAAGGAACTAGACAAATCGCGGTGAATTTGCAGAAGGAGAAACAACGCTAGCATAGGAAAAGATACATCGAGAAGATATCCAAATAGTATATCTACGCTTAGAAAGTCCTTTCTTTTGGAACCTAAGGCAAAAGAAATATAATGAGATCGATCGAAACACGGAGAAGAGACTTAGAGGAGCCATCATCATCATCTTATAGTTATTCTTTGCATAACGCCTCTCCTATCTTTCCTCTAAAAGAAAGTACTCGACCTTCCGTTAGTTTCCATACCTCAAGCACTTTCATTGCTAGAGTACCTTTTATGTCCTGTGTCCTTGGTCAACCCTTGCCTTTCATTCCAGAAATCACGGCTTCCATTATCGTTTATTTTTTCTAAGCCTCTAACTCAGTGGCACCTTGCCGTCTTGACAAACGATAGTTGGTTATATTGTGCTATAAAAAAAAGTCATACAACTATAACCCATGGCGGTAACACCAGAGATGGAGTTCTACCTCTCCATAGCACACATCCATCCATCCATCCATCATGTGCCATTGTGTGGGTGCTCATGTTTTGCCATCTCACTCGATCACCAGAATCGTGGATCAACTCCGTATTCCTGTCTCGACCATGCCACAAGGCCAAACCATCCAGATGTTTACTTCTAGGTCTTCCTCTTGGTCTCTTTCCTTCGATCTTGCCAGTTGTCATCAAGTTCTATAAGTCATTTCTTCTCATAACATGCCCAAAATATGTTGACTGTCTACGGCTAAAATCTCTAATCTGTTTACGATCTTCATTTGATTCTTGGAGGACTTGTTCGTTAGTTTTTCTGTCTGTCCATGGTATTCTTTGAATTTTCCTCAGAAACCACATGTCCACAGCCATCAGATGGTTTTCAGCTCGTCTGCTCATTGTCCACTCTGCACATCCATACAAAAGTATAGGTTATATGTAGCACTTCAACACTCTTTTTCTCGTTTCAATTGATATCTTTTTATTGGTCAGTATGTTTTTCATCTTGCAAAAGGCTACCTTCGCCTTGGCAATTCTTGTTCTAATCTCTTCAAGGCATCTCCCATTAGATGTTATGACTGTTCCGAGATAACTGTACCGATTCACTTGTTTAAGTTGTTTAACTTGTTTAACACACAGCCTGGACTGAAATGCATTCGACGCTAACAGAAAGCAGGTAGTCCCGTCTACTCTCATACAGTAGCTCAGTCATATCTGATTAAGACCTGACATCAAGACACTGTAATGTGTAATAATAGCCAAATAGTGTCGTTTTCCGAGATATGATGTTGAGACAGTTTTATCCGATGTACACATCTTTTAATATGTGAGTTTTTTCTGCTTCAAGGTCATCAATATTCTGAGAATGTTTCTGTAACAATGGCTTCTAAATGTGCCATTTTCTTAATTTAATGATTGTGAAACGGTCCATTATTCACACCAGTAAAATTTCTAAACTGATGTCCTATGCGTAACATATCTGAACTAATATCCTGTGTGCAACATCTCTGAACCACTATCCTAGGTGTAACATCTCTGAACCACTTACTATCCTAGGTGTATCATCTCTTAACCACTATCCTGTGTGTAACATCTCTGAACCACTATCCTGTGTGCGATATTTCTGAACTAATATCATGTGTGTAACATCTCTGAACCACTATCCTAGAAGTAACACCTCTTAATCACTATCCAATGTGTAACATCTCTGAACCACTACCCTATTCTGTTGTAACTTTGAGTTAGGTGGGTTATAGGTCTACAACTTAGGGTATGAAGCCAGGGGGTGCCTGTAATAATTGCAACCTTACCTTGTCTAGCGGGCACTCGAATCACCAGTGCATCCACGGCTGCAAGCGATGTGGAAGCAAACCGCATTGCGCTGGTTTTCATAAAATGGTACGAGTGCCAGTCGTTCAGAAATCAATGGCAAACTAATGAACGCAAACTTGCCGTAAACAATAAAAAATACTGGGGTTGACTGCGACGGCCTGTAAAGGATATGCACATAACTTGTATCCTCTCTCCCCAACCGAGGAACGACGAATGAGGGAACAAAGACGGCGTGTTAAAAACCACTGTGTTACTGGACTGATCAGCAACTGCACCATACAACATCTGCTGATGGAGTTGGGGCATTTCTGAGTTTGCCCAGGGTGCAATGATGTGAATTGTTAGACAGCAAGTGACAAAACCGCCACATGTAATTGCCCCCATTGTGCTTCTGTAGCTAGAATTTGAGCGCTACTGTCAGCACTAATTCCGGGGCGGGGGGGGGGGGGGGGGGGGGTCAGCGTGGCTGCATAGATAAGAGCACTAGCTCTTACACTTCCGTTGTGCTAATGCTGAGTTAGCGGGGTCAACCCCTACACCGATCAGTTGGACTAAAATGTTAACTACTCGCCCTTGACTTGGGGACGTAAGTTACAAGTGCCTCAGGAGTCGGAGTGGGTTTGACTAATGGCGAGGGACACTGGTAATCAATAAATCAATCATGTGTCATGCCGGGAAGCGTGGGCGGTCATGACTCGCCATTTCACTCGATCACCAGAGTCGTGGATCAGCTCAGAGTTCCTGTCTCGTCCATGCCATGTGGCCAAGCCATCCAGGTATTTTCCTCTCGGTCTTCCTCTTGGTCTGTTCCCTTCGATCTTGCCAGTTGTCAGTAAGTTCTCCAATTCATTTCTTCTCATAACATGTCCAACAAATATTGACTGTCTACGTCTAACAGCGGGGAAAAAAGACCCTGTTGAGCTTGACTCTAGTCCGACTTTGTGAAGACACATGAAGGGTGTAGCATAGGTGGGAGCGCAAGCGCAATTGAAATACCACTACTTTTATCGTTTCTTTACTTATTCAGTCTCTCGGTAGAGATTTGTTCGCAGCAGACGAGCATAATCTCCGGCTGGCCTATTCTCGTCGGTCGC
This sequence comes from Cepaea hortensis, assembly GCA_963921405.1. NCBI lineage: Eukaryota > Metazoa > Mollusca > Gastropoda > Stylommatophora > Helicidae > Cepaea > Cepaea hortensis. Next base: position 54,192,312 of record OY992884.1, read on the forward strand.
GAGATCCGCACAGTGGAAGGATGGGGGATCTGCTTGCAAATAGACAGGCAATATCCCCTGCGGTAGCTCTGGCGGGCCTAGTCCCGCTGGTCGCGGGGGCCGCCAAAAGTCAGGTGGAGAGTCTGACGATAGTGCACGCTTTACACAGGTCCGGACACTTGTGTTCGACAGATGTGCGTGCCCCCATGGTCCGGGCTCGTACGAGGCCCTCACCTGCGGGACTTGGCTGAACGCCTCTAAGCCGGGTCCCATGGGTGTCAGGGTCTGGCCATAACTCGCCGGCTCTTGGTGGTGAGGTCTCGGTGGATTGACGCTGAGCCGCCAGCGTCTGCAGCCTACCTTGTGCCAGACGTATTGGTTACCCATTCCTCTGGAATACACAAGACTAGGCCGAGAGAGGGGTCATGTCGTTTGGGCGCCACATGATTCTCTGAAGCTCTGCCAAGACATTGTGAAGGAATATTGGCCACATTCCACTCACATACTTTGGTCTGTCAAGACTGCAAGGTGTCACCTACGTCTAATTTCTCTGATCAGTTTACGAGTTTCATTTGTTTCCTCTAGTACTTGGTCATTGGTTTTTCTATCTGTCCTTGGTATTCTTTGCATTTTCCTCAGAAACCACATTTCTGCAGCCATCAGATGTTTTTCAGCTTGACTGCGCATTGTCCAGGTTTCACATCCATACAAAAGAACAGGCTCTATGTATCCCCTCAACACTCTTTTTCTAGTTTCAATTGACATCTTTTTATTGGTCAGAATGTTTTTCATCTTGCTAAAGGCTACTTTCGCCATGGCGATTCTTGTTCTAATCCCTTCAAGGCATCTCCCATCAGATGTTATGACTGTTCCGAGATAACTGTACCGACTCACTTGTTGAAGAATATTCCCATTTACTTGTATATTACATTGTGGTACTTCGTTCATCCTAGTGATGACCATAACCTGTGTCTTTTTACAATTTAATTCTAACCCCAGTTGCTCACTGTGTACAACAACCGCATCTACTAATTGTTGCAGATCCTGCGCATTGTCTGCAATCAATACTGTATCATCTGCATATCTAATGTTACTGATGTTTCGTCCTCCAATGCTGATTCCATTTATATCTTCTACATTTCTGAAAATATTTTCACTGTACAGGGAAAAAAAAGATCTGGAGACATTACACATCCACTGGTAATAGGGAAAGCTAATTCACACGCAAACATTCCAGTACAAGTATTAATATATGAATATACTACGTTTGACTTCAAATCTAGCGATTTACAAACAAATAATCCAACTCTTATGTGAATATAAAGTGAGATATGAGACGAGGGTGTCCAGTACCTAACGCAAAAAAGCGAACACACAAAATAACAACATTGTTTCCAAACCGCTGTGTTATTGTTGTGAAGTGACGCTAACTCGAGACGAGGCAACTCCCACTGTTTGTTGTCGCTGTTACGGCCCTGCTGGCGAACATGTTACGTTCTAACAGACGGTAATTAACTTTATATTGATCTAGTCATTACAATAACAACGTACTCTGATACCCTGGGAAATTTGTAACTGTAGAGGTGAAGGAATGAAAGTAGGCAGTAGGGCAGGTCGTGCTGGCACGTGCAGTGGCAAGCAGATTCAAGAACATTTAGACAAGAAGAAAACAAGTTAACTGACTGCATGTTGTATCTCCCCGTGTCTTCTTTGAATGTTTCCAATATCATCATCATCATGTGCGATACCAATTAGAGTGAGTGGTAATGGTTCGTTATCTCACATGACCACTAATTTTAGATGAAGCCTATGTTCTTGTCCCGATTATACCATGTTGGAAATTTCTAAGACGTATAATGATATTTAAATATTTAGCACAACCCACTACTGGCAACGCTGATCGTATTCTGGTACGAACCTAAGGCCTATCCACGTCAATATGGAAGCACTATTCTCGAGTTTCGCTCTCGTTTGAGCTCGTCAGTAGTGCATATCCCTGACCGGATCCGGAAACAAGCCCCGGATCACTGGCGTGTGAAGCGGGTGTGTAACCACGCGGCACACGCTGGACACGCCAAATTATCATAACAGAATATCACAACGCTACCCATCGTTGGCTATGCTCAAGTGATATATAGTGATATAAAATAGTTGCATATCCTTTACTGACGTCGGACTCAAACCCAGCATTTTTAGCTGTTTGTGATTTCTTGACAAGTTTACGTTCAGTAGTTTGCCATTGCTTTCTTAACGACCGTGCCGGTCATTAAGAAAGCAACGGTAAACTATTGAACCATACGATTGTATGAAAACCAGCGCAAGACGGTCAGCTGCCAAATCGCCCGCTATGGTGTTTCGAACGTAGTATGCGGGATTACGAATTGCGTTCGTAACACCTTCGCCACGGACCTGGTATCGTGGTATAAAGGTAACTGAACATTAATCAATCCATATTTCAATGTTGTAGGTTCATGTGTATGACCTACCTGGCTAACCATACCACCTTTCGTCGAAGAACACTTAGCTCTTCTTTCACCAAAGCGCTGTCGACTTTAGCATGCAGCTGGTGGTTGGAATCTCTATGTACTTATATTTGTAAACGTTCATAATGTCTGGAGTGTCATCTAAACGCTAATTCTTTACTTTGTTTCTATGAATGCCTATCAGTGCGTATATATTTATTTCTCCCATTGCTTGCAGCATATACTAATATACAGACATTGTTGAGCTTCCCACCGCCTAATGAGAGGTTAACAGCTAATCATCATCATCGTCGTCATTATCATCATTATCATCATCGTCGTCATCATCATCATCATCAATAGAAATGTTACTTTTGAACAGATGTTTAATAATACAGTGGACAGAGACGAAAACAAACGCTTCGGTTTTGGGTTCTGCGGGTGTTACAGGGTTAATCACTCATCCAACTACAAGCTCACTTTTTGTGGACGATGCAGAGGTTGAATGTGAAGTACGAATGTAGTTAACAGTAGAACCCGTACCGCAGGTTCCGAAACACTAGTACTACAAAGGAATAACATAAAAGTTACTTTCATATCCTTTACATGGCGTCGCAGTCAACGCCAGCATTTTTTACTACTGTGATCTCTTGGCAAGTTTACGTTCAACAGTTTGCCATTGCTTTCTGAACGACTGGTACCCATTCATTCATTCAGTAGCATGTCCTTTGCAGAACCTCGCTGCCATAACAACCTTCCGGAAAACCTCTCGATCATAAGCAAGAAGATGTCCCGAGTCCAAAATACCAATCTTGCGATCATCCGCAACAGCCTGCACCCATCTTCTCTTTGGCTTCCTCCTCCTTTCTTCCCAGACATATACCCCTCCATTATTGTTCTCTCCAAACTTTCGTGACGTTTCAAGACACCAAAATATTTCAGTTTTCTGTTTTATCGTCTTTAATAGCCAACCTTCTTCAATATTCAGCGCTTGAAGTATGGAAGCATTTGTTGTTTTCTGTATCCAAGATATTCCTAGAACTCGTCTATAACATTTATATTCAAAGACATTTATGCGCTATTCAGCTTGTTTAGTAAGTGTCCAGGTCTCACAGTCGTATGTTGCAATGGGAAAGATGCATGCTTTTAAAAATCTAATTTTTGTAGTTCTTTCTGTCCCTCACCACAATTTATTTAGTTGTTTTAGTCTTTGAAGAGGAATTCGTAAAAAAAAAAAAACGCAGGGAGGTCTGCTGCCAAATCGTCCGCAGCTGTGTTTCGAACGCGGGTATGCGGGATTACTGCGCACGTAACCCCTTGGCCACGGAGCCGGCATGAAGGGATAAGTGTTGATAAATTAGAGGGCAATTCGACCCCAATAATATATCGTTCAAGTTCTTAAATAATTATTTTTTTTTTTAAATGCGTATAAATGTATTAATGTATAATTAAATTATAAATGTATTATTATATATACAGACCTACAAGCACCAGGAATCAACGACTGGCAAGAGAAGGTCAACCAGAGAGACGAATGGAGACGGATTGTATCTGCAGCAAAGAACCTCAATGGCTCGGAACGCTGAAGAAGAAGAAGAAGTATAAATGTATAACTGACTTACTAATTTCCTCTCGAGCACAAGAAGTTTAAATCACAACGAAGAATCACAGCGACACAAAACCCAAACAGTTAACACTCCGATAAAGCAATTTCTGTCATTGGCTACAACTAATTTTGTACATAACCAGCGCACTAAGTGCCGGGCAACCCCAGATCATATTTATGACTTAGATAAGAACATAATAACAAATGTTTCTAGGGCACTTATCAAAGGTTGGATAATAGCGTATTTGCTCAGGTGAAAGCACAACATAGAAATATCCAGCGATGGGAATCTTTTCCCGTTACTCCGCCAACAAGCGTTTCAAGGCCAGAAAGACTTCTTTGCACTGCGTTTTATCACATAAAGCTCGGTCTCTCTTTGTAAAGCAGCTATCCGCCTGTCGTAAGCGTTGCACCGAGCACAAACTTCGTTGCTCCGGCGACGACCACATGGGGATTCCAAAAAAACATTGCACCCGGGAACAGAATGACGTAGTCCAAAAACTAACCCATGTCCTTCTGAGCACGTCAATCAATCAGGTGCCGTCTCCTCCGTGAAAGTTGGCTGCAATAGAGCTTCAATACACTGTCTGTCTCTCGCCTTGTGTACGTCCAATTCTTGATGCTATCTTCCCACTTGTATCGTTGTCTACCTCTTGCTCGCTTGCCTTCAACCTTACACTCCAGTTTAGTTTTCTATAAGAGTGTTGTATTTTAATGTGGCCGAAATATTCCACTTGCCTCGTTTTTTTTTTATTTCTTTCATAAACAAATTGTCTGAAAAACAAAACCACGCCCTTCAGCGTACATAGTAGAAGGCATAACCACTTTGCCCCGGAGTGTGAAATAACAAATTAGGAAGAGCTGGTTGTCAATGGAGATGTGGCTTCAGATGTAATTGTTGCGAAAACCTTCTGCAGCCGAAGTATCCACCAGCTATTGCCTGGAAGACGGCCGTGAAAGTAAACAATTATACGCACCTTTAAGAAATAGACAAGCGATAAAATGATGCATATAATGAAAGAGCGGTATTGGAAAACATTCTGACGACTGGAAAGATCGGCAGTGTAAGAAACAATGACAGACTTACATAAATGGTATTGGGTGGTCTAATATGGTGACATGAAGAAAAATTATGGTGTTCTAGAACATATAGGAACGAGATCTGTATGGAGACATTAACGTCTCCGCAATATTGGTATAGTATAGCATGTGATGTTGGTGGTGATGATGATGGTGATGATGATGATGATAATGATGATGATGATGATGATGATGATGAGATGATGATGATGATGATGATGATGATGATGATGATGATGATGATGAATACTCTAAATTTACTGAAAGTGCAAACATAATCAATCTTAAAACTACAGAATATAATATACGAAGGTATAAAGTGTTACCACTTTAACTGTAAACGTTACAACGCTTGCTTCCATTACAGGGGATACTAATTAAGTAAGTCACACAGTTCTGTGGGATGGCAGGTAAATGTAGTTGGTGTTTTCTATAGGTGTCATTAGGTGACAGCAATATCGAACTTTATATTTCCGTTCGTCAGGTGGCGCTAGATGTTTCATGCGCTTGCATAAACAAAATGGCGACTGTACTTACGGAGTGTACAACTAAAGAGCATCGTTGCGGTTTTTTTTTTTTTTGATGGGCAGAAGGACTGCCTGCTAAGAACATTCATAAGGAAATGCTTCCTGTTTATGCTGACAAATGTTTGTCCCGTAAAGCGGTGATACCTGGGTAGAAAATGTTTCTCAAGGACGGTCTAAAATTGCTGATGAAATCCGATCTGGTCGTCCTGTTGAGCATCCGTGCAGCGGGTGGAGGAGATGATTAGAGGTGACAGGCGAGTAACGATAGACTCTGTAGCATCTGCAATAGGGTGATCACATGGTTCAGCATACAGCATAATGCATGATCGATTGAAATTTAAGAAAGTGCTCTCAAAGTGGGTACCCAGACAATTGAAGGAGGAACACAAATTTAACCGATGTGGCCTGTCCTTGCATCATCTCTGTCGATACGAAGATGAAGGAGAAGACATGCTGAACAGGATTGTTACTGGGGACGAATCATAGGTGCATCACTACCAGCCAGAATCAAAGCGTGCTTCAATGCAATGGAAACATCCTTCTTCACCTTGTGTCCAAAAATTCAAGGTTACGCCATCAGCAGGGAAGGTTATGCTGACAGTGTTCTGGGATTGTCAAGGAGTGCTTTTAACCAATTTCAAGCAGAAAGGTGACAATCTGAATTCTGAATAGTACTGTGCAGTTCTATCGATGCTTCATGATGCAATTCAAAGAAAACGTCCAGGACTGCTAACTAGAGGAGTGTTGCTTCTTCATGACAATGCCAGACCACATACGGCTCGATTAACTCGGAGACAATTAACCAACTAAGGTGGGAAGTTCTGGAACATCCACCTTTCAGCCCCGACTTAGCCCCTAGCGACTTCCACCTTTTTGGTCCACTGAAAATTCACCTTAGCGGGAGACATTTCGCGAATGACGCCGGATTTGAATGTGAAGTGAAAACGTGGTTTAGAAAAAAAGAGCACGCAGTTCTATGCCGCCAGTTTGGGAGAACTGATAAGACGATGGGGTAAGTGCATCAATGTTGTTGGAAATTATGTTGAGAAATAAAAGTACAATTATGTATGAAATGTTGAAGAATTCAATCAGTTTGGCTGCGGAAACAACTATTCCAAAATTAAAGAAGGTGTGTCGTAAGAAATGGATGACTGAAGAAATTGTACAGCTAATGGAAACAAGAAGACTCAACAAAAATAATTCTGCCAAATATTAAGAAATTCACAGACAAGTCAGAATATTACGTAAGGAGGCAAAAGAAGCATGGCTGGAGGAAAAGTGCTTAGAAATTGAAAAAAAAAAACGCAACAGTCAAAATACCGAATTAGTGCACAAAAGAATTCAGGAACTTACTAATAAAAGAACAAGTACATCAACAGGCTGTCTAAAAACTAAAGATGGCAAAATCATTATAGAAAAAGATCAGATTCTACATGGATGGTCAGACTGTAAAAAACCTTTATGATGATAACAGAGATGAACAGTATGATATTCGATTTAATAATGAAGGACCGCCAATTTTGAAGATGGAGGTTCGAAATGTTCTTAAACATATGAAAGTTGACAAGCCCCCCCCCCCCCCCCCCCCCCCCCCCCCGTTCAGATAACATCACAACAGAAATGATTAAAGCTTCAGGAGAATATGGAATAGATGAAGTCACCAGACTGCTGAACTCATTTTATGATACCGGACATATACCTTCTGACTTATGTAATTATGAATTAATTGCAATCCCAAAGAAATCAGGAGCCTTGGAATGTGATCAACATAGAACAATTAGTATAATTAGTCACATCACAAAGATTTTGCTACGAATTATCATGCAAAGAGTGAGGAAGAAAATACAACATGAAATAGGGGAAGAATACTGTGGGTGTGTAGAAGGAAAGGGTACAGTAAATGATATGTATATGTTGCGTTCAGTTATTGAACGTTCTATAGAAATAAACAAAGATATACATACATCTTTTTGCTTTATTGACTACACAAAGGCTTTCGATAGAGTAAGACATGTCAACATGGTAGATATGCTTGTAGATCTACAAATTGACGGGAAAGACATTAGACTTATAAAAAACATATATTGGAAACAACAAACTGCTATAAGGATTGATAATGAAGTGGGACAATATCAGCCTATTAAGAGAGGTGTTAGGCAGTGATGTGAAATGTCTCCAGATCTTTTTCCCTATACAGTGAAAATATTTTCAGAAATGTAGAAGATATAAATGGAATCAGCATTGGAGGACGAAACATCAATAACATTAGATATGCAGATGATACAGTATTGATTGCATACAGTGAACGGGATCTGCAACAATTAGTAGATGCGGTTGTTGCACACAGTGAACAACTGGGATTAGAATTAAATTGTAAAAAGACACAGATTATGATCGTCAGTAGGAAGAACGAAATACCACAATGAAATATACAAGTAAATGGGAATATTCTTCAACATGTGAATCAGTACAATTATCTCGGAACAGTCATAACATATGATGGGAGATGACTTGTAGAGATTAGAACAAGAATCGCCATTTCGAAAGTAGCCTTTAGCAAGATGAAAAACATACTGACCATTAAAAAGATGTCAATTGAAACCAAAAAAAGAAAAGAGTGTTGAGGTGCTACATAGAGCCTGTTCTTTTGTATGGATGTGAAACTTGGGCAATGAGCAGTAAATCTGAAAAACATCTGATGGCTGCAGAAATGTGGTTTCTGAGGAGACTGCAAAGAATACCAAGGACAGATAGAAAAACCAATGAAAAAGTACTACACAAGATAAATGAAAATCGTAAATTGATTAGTCAAAATGTTTTGGACATGTTAAGAGAAGAAATGGATTTGAGAACTTAGTGACAACTTGCAAAATTGAAGGGAACAGACCAAGAGGAAGACCGAGAGGAAAATACCTGGATGGCTTGGCCACATGGCAGGGACGAGACAGGAACACTGAGCTTATCCACGACTCTGGTGATCGAGTGAAATAGCGAGTCATGACCGCCCACGCTTTCCGGCATGCCACATGATTGATTGTTTGACATGTATAAAAATGAACTGGGTTCAAGTTGTTATCATATTTAATTATTTGTCTACAGCCATTTGTGACTTACTTATTGACTCCCCCCCGTAAGTAATAACACTATAACACCATACCCCCCCCCCCCCCCCAAAAAAAAAAAAAAGTATAGACACGTCCCTTAGCAGGAATCTTCTGTTGGTTTGTGAAGCGTTAGGGCCACAACGTTTTTAGGCCGGAGTGCATGGACGAATCATTAAGCGTTCCTACCGCAGCGAACATCAAGAGCAGGTTTGGAATCCTCGTCCGACCGCGCTCATGCCATCATTAGCGTAACGCCCTAACCGGTATACCATAAAGCCCACTAATTCAGAAATACCCACTCACACAAAGACACAAAATCAAACATGGTCGACATTTTCTTAACTTGAAAACAAATGTTTTCCCGTAGTGAATGTGAATAAATGAAATCATAAACACCATTTATTGCCTGGCATATATTGCTACATCTCGTCCGTTACATACTGCAACATTCATACAACATAAACTACACCTATAAGATAAATCCTTCAAGCTGAAACATTAGCTAAACCAATAAGATAAATCCTTCCAGCTAACATATAATGAAAACTAATCAAATAATTTCCTTCAAGCTGAAATATAATGTAAACCAATAAGATAAATCCTTCAAGCTGAAATATAATCTAAACAAATACGATAAATCCTTCAAGCTGAAATACTACTAGCACCTTGCCGTCTTGACAGGCGATACGTTTCTTACATTGTGCATCAAAATTGGCGTAATCACTACAACCCATGACGGTAGCGAATGTGACAGATCAGACCAATTCGCTCGGTATACCTCCATAGCACAAAGCCTGGGCTGAATTGTAGAGACCATGCCTTGCCCATGCAGCGTGATCCCTCTCTCGGCCGGCTTAGTTTGGGTGAGTGTGTGGGTGGGTGGTTGTTTTGATGGGTGATGTTTTGATCGGATATTTAGTTGGTTGAGTGATAGTTTGTTTGAGTGTTTTTTGGTTGAATAGTTGGCTTGTGTAAAGTTTACTGTCTTTAGACAGAGGTTATGTGCTCTATCTACTCAAGGGTAGGTTTTTATTCTTTTCTAACACTTTTGCGAGGCCAGCTGCCTTTCGGCCTAGTCTTTATGATTTCCAACTACGGTGGAATTTGTAATTTGCACAACTTGCACCTGAGACCGCCTTTTTCGTCCTTATCCCAGAAGCCTAGGTATCTGATCACACCACCCAAGAGATCAGGGATGAAGTAAGATATCACTGGATACCAATGGCTCTTGGGAAAATGGCTCTTGGGACGGAGCCCGGCACCTTCTGGGCCCCAAGCGGACACCGTCAACTCTCAATCACGGCTATCCCTACCGCGAGCTTGACATCTCTCAAAGGGAGATGAGGATCCTTGCAACGAGACCCAGTCTGTGGACAGGCTGCACCCTGGACAGCTGGCCTTAGGCAGTGGAAGTTCTTGTTCTGGTCTTCGCCCCTTTGCAGCTCTTGGCTTCTGATAAGGAAAGGGGGGGGGGGGGTAAATAGACTTTCTTTGTAACTTATGGTACTATTGGTGTGTTACAAGTGCCCTTTTGGGGAGCATTTAAATAACGAAGACACAAACAATAGATTGCACGATTTATTGCCTTGCATATTTCGCTGCATCTCGTCATGTACATACTGCAGAATTCGCACAAAGTAGAGTAAAATAACTAGATACATCCTTCAAGCTGAAATATACACAAGTTCTCACAGTAATGTCAACTATCTACCACGGTAATTTTAAGCTGAATATCATGTCTTTCTGTTTGTACAAAACTGGTCTATGTAGATTAATCACGATGGCTTCTGAAAACTTTAACAAGCGGCTATTTTGTGTATTAAATAACACGCGAAACGCACTGTCTGTATGATTCTCGGGAAGAAAAAAAAACATCGCACTCGTGAACCGAACGTTATAGTCCGGATGCTACCATGGTAGCATGTTTTGTCCAAACCTACTTTTTGTGTGGCCCTCAAGCAGTTAATAGCTCTTCGTTATCGTTGACTAACAGTACTCTTTCTTAACATTATTTCTTCCTTTGGGAGTCTACGTGGGGAAGTGATTACGCCGCCTTTCTCTTGCCCCGAAGGTTGTGGGTACTATTAGTCAAGGATAACAAAGAGCGCAATGGGGCTGAGTGGTCTCGAGGTATGGTGTCCGCCTCGAGTGCTGGAGGTCCCGGGTTCAAGCCCCGGTGAGGGCCGGGATTTTTTCACATGGACTTCTAGTAACAAAATTTCCCCTGGTCTCTGGGTAGTGAGATCGGACGCCCGTGTGTATTGTTGCGCAGTGGAAATCGAAAAAGAGTAGTCTAACGGCACTGCCCGGGCAAAATTTCGAGCTAAAAATCTACCTAAAGTATTTCAGGATCCTCGCCGGTGCTACGGAGTTCGTGAATTGAGCTGATATTCTCCGGACTCAGGCTTGAGTTAGGAGTAGAACGGAACACTTATGGGTTACACCCGTGTGCCGTGATGCTGATCCGTCGACTAAACTAAACACACCTAAACTAAACTAAACTAAACTAAACGAAGAACTATTAAAAGGCTGCCATATGTGATTTGTGTTTTAATGTCTTAAATGATGCCAACGTGTTTACTTTTACAGACACAGTAATAACACTTTCTATGATCGCGTGTCATTATCTTTTGAAATGTCAATCTGCATTGCCCTTTTGTCCCTGTTTCCCCATTTAAATACTGGTATGCGAGCCTCCTTGTCAAAATGATATCATAAACTTCATTATGAAATTCACTGAGTCTGCACACAAAAGCACGAAAAACGTCTTGTAACTTTTACTACCAGATAAGAGTGCTTTTGAAGAAGACAGCTTGCTGCGCAACGCTGTCATCAAACGACCCAGTTTGTGTAAGATATACAGCTTTATGATAGGTAGTTTCTCCGTGACAGGACTTGTGTTTACTCGAAAATAATAACAGCTAACAAAATTAAGAGATCAATAACGGGGGAACAACTTTGCTGTCTCGATATCGCTAAGTTCAAGTAAGGAATCAGTGCCGGGATAATAGCGCTGCCAGATAAGCTGTCTAACAACCAATTGTTAACTATAACAGCATTTTCCTGTTGCCAGTGACATACAAGTTCGGCGCTATCTTTAGGCCAACAAAGCAGACGCCCATAGAGCAAACGACATCACAGACGTAATGTTCTGTGAATAAAGGAACACGGAGAAACAAACATTGAACGACATGTATAATTATTAATGAACTAGATAAATAAATAAGTGTGCGTGCTTTATGAATACCCACAGTTCTTTCTAATTCGATGGACCTTTTTGGCGTCAGAATATAACATGAGAGGACGTGAGGATGGGGGTGGGGGGGGGTGGGGCTGGATAAAATAGCAAATGATAGGACAGCTTCAGCGGATTGGTTGACGCCAATGAAGCAGATGATATGGCAGATGTACTGTAACATGTATAGAGGGTCATGAGAAACAATGTGTAAGAACATCAAACGAGCTAAAGAAATAAATAAATGTGTGCGGTTTATGTAAGCCCTCATCAATATCCATATTTAATTCTATCTCGATGATCCTGATAAGGACTTTGAAGCATACTGTTGATTTTCAGAAATGCTGAGACATGTACGCCTTTGGTCAACAAATCCGACTTCAACAATTATGTGTATGCGAAATATCAACACCTGTGGCAGTAGTTGTGGTGGAGAGGTAGAAGCATATTCTATCATAAAGGTGCCTATTCCACTCCGCTAGCCTAGGGAACATCCTTGGACAAGGTGGAGTTCCCGTATAATCCCCCGACCAGGGTAATGTGAAATCATTATAGCAGGTGGTGGATGGAGCTGTGAAACATCCAACAGATAGTTGTTGGTTGTGGCCTCAAGTTTCACGACGGTAGGCAGATGATCTCTTTATGGAGACAATGGCTACTGTCACCACCAGAAATGTTACTAACAAGAAAGAAAGCAATGACAAATTACCTTCTTTACAAACTATCTAGCAGGTCATGTCTGAATACAAGAATTCACTCAACGAGAACGACGCCAAAGGGAGTTGAAGAGCTACCGCGTCCAGTAGGGTGCAGCATCTGCTACAGGTGCTGCCAGACCGGCATCCAGCTGCTGTAGGCAAAACAAGAAGTACTGCATTTGTTATTGTAACATGGAAAGTAAAATCATGGCTTAGGATTGTTTGAAACGAAACATACTGAAGCAGGGAAAACGTATCAGCAGACACTACAAAAAGCACTCTACAACACAATCATCCTACCAACTCCATGCTACCAATGCCAAACCTAGCCAATGATAGAAAAGGAGAAAACAAAACTCACAACAACAGAAATGAGATTCCTGAGTGGAATACTCACTTTATCAAGAAGAGAGAATGAAGAAATCAGGACTAAAGTGGGGGAGGGGGTGGGCGGTGTGTTATAGCAGCGGTAGATTTTATTAGAAGGCAGCAAGTCAACTGGTTTGGCCATGTACCTAGATTACCAACTAACAGTATGCCACAACAAGCAATGATGTACAGACCAAATGGAAGCATAAGAGGCGTCCTACCACGTAAACTATGGACAGCGGAAATAGCAGAGTCCATGGGAATCTCGAAACTTGAAGCCCATAAACGGGCACTGTCCCGCCATTTATGGTTACCTCGAAACCGCAAGGTAGAAGGGGAGCAAGATGAAATTAAATGAGATGAGATGAGATGAGATGAGATGAGATGAGATACGAGTCTGTGCACCATATACAGACACCACAGAAGAAGATAATTTTAACAGATCACGTGCCGTTGGGTGATTTAATCGTCTTAGGCGACTTCCCGTATCTGCCATGAGCTTATATATCACCGAAATATTGTCATTGTGTTATAATACAACATGTCTGCTACCATATTAACAACTGTTAAGTTATAACTGTGGCACACCCTTACTTCCCATTTTCCGCCATTCATTTTTGTTTTATCCAAGCCTACTTTTTGTGTGGCACTGAATCTGTTAATAAACAGCGTGGCTACAGCAGAATGTACACACCGTGAACCAATTGTAGTACTGTGAGATATCAATGCAAAGGATTGGGAAGAAAGAGATAAATGTTACTGGTGGATTTGGTCTTGGTGATAGAAGTGAAAGAGGAGAGAAACTGGTTTAACGGGCAAGGGCACATACTATCGTCTCATAATCATCTCATCTTGTTCCTTTTGTACCTTTCCGTGTCGAGGTGAAGCATAAACAGCTAGAGAGTGCCCTTTTATGAGCTTCATATATGACCATAAGGGATGGACTCCCTATGGTCAGATTTTTGTCCTAAACCTGCGACTGGCCTAGCAAGCTGGCAGGGGATCTTCATTCTGCTCGTAGAAAAACTAAGAAGTATAAACGGACTGACCCTAATGGTTATAGATCCGGCAATGTTTATGGACTACGAGATAGATCAGTGATTCAAAAAATAGGCACAATGAACTTCTGCGATTTTAATAGCAAAGAAGAAGAACTTATAGAAACAATGAAAGAGAGGAAAATTGGACTGATGGGAATAGCGGACACCAGAATAAAGGAGGAAGGATGCAAGGCGATCCACCACAGTTACACGTTTGTCTACTCTGGCGTAGAATAGCAGGGAAAGGCAAGACATGGTGTGGGAATAGTCATTGAACCACGGCTAGCAAGAGGAATGCTAGAAATAAAATATATATCAGAAAGAATCATAACAGTGAGAATAAAAGAACAAACAATTACAACATATGTACAAATATACGCACCATGTAATACAAACAATAATGAGCAAGAATGCGGGGACTTAAACGAAGACATCCATGACGTGCTAAATAAAATAGATAAACAGGACAACATCATAGTTATGGGAGACTTCAATGCAAGACTAGGACACAACAGAGCGGGCATAGAAAAATACCCTGGAGCATTTGGAGACCAAAATAATGAAAGAAATGATAATGGAAGTAGACTGATAGAGCTATGCAGCCAACACGACCTCTATATAACAAATACATTCTATAAACACAAAGAGTCACAAATATACACTGGTATAAATGGAACCGATCTAGATACTAAAAGCCAAATTGATTTTATATTAACAAGAAATAACAGAAAGAAAAATATATTAAATGCAAGGATAGTGACCAACTTAAGTATAAACACAGACCACAAAGCAGTCGTTGCCACACTAAGAACCATCAGTAGAAGAAAGCAAAGACCAGGAAAATACATGCCATGCGAATCAGTAAACTTTAAACATCTCAAAGACGAGGCAGTGAGGGAAAATTATGAAAAAGAGCTAACTGAAATCTTTGTAAAATTACCTATAGAAAGAAAGACAGTGGAAGAAGAATGGGAGATGTTCAAATCAAGCATTTTAAATACTGAAAAGATGACATGTGGAACCACGAAAAAACGCAATACACGAATAAAGAAAATAACAAGTTGGTGGAACGCAGAAGTAAAGAAAGCTGTAACAGACAAAAAGGAAAAATATAAAAAGTGGTCGAAGAGCAAACAGTAATGCGATTACATAGAATATAGAATAGCTAGAAGACTCGTGAATAGAATAGTAAAGAGAGAAAAACAAAAAGACTGTGTGGAGTATGGAGAAACTATAAATAAAAACTACAAGGAGGCAACTAGAAACTTCTATAAAAAAAGATAAGTGCAATGAGAACCAGAGGAGAACCCTTTGACCCAACTGAAATAATTAACAGCGAAAATGGAGAACCAATAAGTGAACAAGAACAAATCCTAATAAGATGGAAACAGTACTTCAAACAACTTCTCAACATCCCATTAGACATCACAGGAATTCAAGAAATCAGCACAGATGCCACCGAAGAAATAGAACCAGACATACTGAAAGAAGAAATTATAGAAGCCATCAGATTAGCCCCATTGAACAAATCACCAGGACAAGATAAAATACCAAATGAACTAATTAAAGCAGCAAGAGAAGTAGGAGCAGCATGGCTCCATAGACTATTCAACCATGTTTGGGTAGAACAACAGACACCACGAGACTGGGGAAACGCCATAATTATCCCAATTTGGAAAAACAAAGGCGGTGAAAGAGACTGCACACAATACAGAGGCATTTCACTGTTGAGTCATACTGGGGAAATATTTTACAAAATTCTTGAACAAAGACTACGAACTATTATAGAACCCCAGCTAAGCGAAACACAACTTGGATTTAGGAAAAACAGAGGATGCACAGATGCCATTTTTGCTCTTAGACAACTTATAGAAAAATCAATCGAATTCAATGAAACACTCTACTTAGCCTTTGTCGACCAAGAAAAGGCATTTGATAGAGTAGATAGAAACAAGCTGTGGGAAATCCTTAAACAATATGGAGTGAGTACACATCTAACAAACCTATGTACAAGCTTATACAACAACAGTCAATGCATAGTGAGAGCAACTGAAGAACACTCAGAACCCTTCAACATAAGATCCGGAGTACGGCAAGGTTGTGTCCTGTCCCCTCTCTTGTTTATAACATAAATAGACAACATATGTAAAGAAACCAGCCAAACGGAGACCGCGAGAACACTGCACGACGAGAACACAGAAGAAGAACCATCTGCAAATCTAACCATTAGAGAACTCCTGTTTGCGGACGACCAAGCACTAATAGCAAAATCAGAAGCTGAATTATAAGACCACATGAACAGTCTAAACGAAATGTGTAGGGAACATAACATGAAAATTAGCACAAGTAAAACAGAGGTATTGACTATAGCTAAAGAAGATAAAACAACAACGATTCACCTAAACTAACATCTCTTGAAACAAATAAAGCGTTTCAAGTACCTAGGAAGTATAATATCATCTAATGGCAAATCAGAAGACGAGATCGAAAATAGATGCAATAAGGCAAACCAACTCATTGGACAAATGGCACCAAAACTAAAGAACAAACATGTATCAATAACTACTAAGAAAGCACTTTACAACACGATCTTCCTACCAACTCTATGTTACCAATTCCATACCTGGACAATGACAGAAAAAGAGAAAAGAAAAATCACAACAACAGAAATGAGATTCCTGAGAAGAATACTCAATGTGTCAAGAAGAGATAAGATCAGAAATGAAGAAATCAGGACTAAAGTGGGGGTTATAGATACACTAGATTTTATTAGAAAGCAGCAAGTCAAATGGTTTGGCGATGCAAGTAAGTTACCAACTAACAGTATACCACAACAAGCAATGATGTACAGACCAGAAGGAAGCAGAGGAAGAGGCCGCCCACATAAACGATGGATGCAGGGAATAACAGAGTCCATGGGAATATCGATACATGAAGCCCATAATCGGGCACTCTCCCGCTGTTTATACTTCACCTCGACACCGCAAGGTACAAGAGGAACATGATGAGATGAGATGAGATATATCGAGATGAGCTTCATATGTCGATATGATAGATCACACTATTCTAATTTAAAAAAAAAAAAAAAAACTAGAAACAATGAAAGTAAGCTTTAATATAGTAACATTAATCAAATCGTTTTTATTAGACAGACAACAAGTAATATCATACAACAAATCTTTATCTTAAGTCATTACCATTAATATTGAAGTACCTCAGGGGTCTATACTTGGCCCTCTGTTATTTGCCATTTATATAAGTGGTCTTCCCTTATACCTTTCGTCGCCCTGCGATCTATTTGCAGACTACTGCACAGTATATACAAACGCTATTGATTGTAATATGGTAGAATCATCCTTGCAACAGGAAATAGATAGTGTAGTTAACTGGAATCATGCAAACCGCATGCAAATTAACATTTCTCAAACAAAATCTATGTTAATAGCAGCCAGGCAAAGACTTCACAGTCTAAACTCGCAGAAAGCTTTTCAGCTATACATTGGTAGCACGCCTGTAGAAGGTGTAACCGAGCACAAGGCACTGGGTCTCATCGTTGATCAAAATCTAACCTTTAACTCCCGTGCTCATGTTCCTATTAAACAACTAACCATAAAAATTATATCAACTTGCAAAAATTAAAAAAATTCCTTGACGAAAACACATGATAGATATTCTATACTTCCCATATACAAATACATATTGATTATTGCTCCACAATCAGGGATGGATGCTCCAAATCAATAACAAAACACCTTTTTTCACTCTAGAAAGGGGCAGTGCGTTTAATTAATGGTGGAAAGCTTACCGACAATTCTAACCTACATAAACGTCTTCAGTTACTACCACTCCATAAACGCTTACTATTTAATAAAGCTAAACTAATTCACAAAATCCTATTTCAAAATGACCCAATCTGCCCTTGGCCATTGTTTAAATATAACGCAAGACATATCGAACGACTAAATATACTTCATGTCCCTAAACCTAGGATAGACTTATATAAAACAAGCTTAGCATACTCTGTCGCTCAGCTGTGGAACAATCCTCCACAAGAAATCAAAGACACCACCAATCATTATACATACATTCGCAACCTGTTTGAACACTGCCTCAGTACAGACTACATTCCCCCATAAACAAACAAAAAACAACAAAAATGACAATAATAATGGTAAATTATTTCTAACGACAACTAACCAAAAAACATGCCCATATGTATGGTACGTTACACCTTCCTCCGGTATCTTTAATGCCTATGTTAGAACCTTTCCAAATAATATCTGGATTGAAACAGGGTGATGCACTATCGCCGCTCCTTTTCAATCTGGCTCTAGAGAAAGTTGTAAGGAAGGTAAAGGAGGAGTGTGCTATTGGAGGAACATCCAGACTGTTTGGTTATGCGGATGATATAGATATTATAGGGGGAAATGAACAACAGATATTGGAAATATGGACTTACTTAAAGGAAAAAGCTCACCAAATGGGGCTGGTTATCAACCAAGATAAGACAGAGTATATGGTAATTTCAAGAGAAGTAACGGCTAAAAACTCTGGCCACATACAAATGGATAATATGACAATTAAAAGAACGGAAACATACAAATACTTGGGTACAATCTTCAACTACTCCAACATAATAAGGGAAGAAATACAAGCTAGAATAAACTATGGAAATAAGATATACTATGCACTACAACATCTGCTAAAATCAAATGCGATGTCTCGTAACACCAAGATCACAATATACAAAACACTGATTAGGCCAGTTGTGCTGTGTGGCTTTGACACCTTGAGTGCAACTAAAGGAGACGAAGTCTTGCTACAAACTTTTGAGAACAAAGTCTTAAGACACATCTTTGGGCCCATTAGGGATAAACAAAGTGGATAGTGGAAAACAAGAAGCAACAAAGACATTTATGATCTGTTTAATTCCCCGCTAATCACTGGTATCATGAAGGCTAATAGACTGCAATGGCTGGGGCATATAGTAAGAATGGAAGATAATAGGGAAACAAACCTCGCTTACACTCAGGAAATAAATGACCGTAGACCCCGAGGTAGACCAAGAAGACGGTGGAGAGATAATATACATACACACCTACAAACATTTGGAATCAGCGACTGGCAGGAGAAGGTCAACCAGAGAGACGAATGGAGACGGCTTGTATCTGCAGCAAAGAACCTCAATGGCTCGGAATGCTGAAGAAGAAGAAGAAAATTGTAAACATTGTCTCAGTGAGTCATGTATTATTGATTATTTTGCATGAGTGTTAATGCTTATTGTTCTTTTGTTGTGAAAGATGTGCTTCATAAGTGATGTTGAAAGAAAGAATGTATGAGATGAAATAGTGAAGAAGGGCAGAATGTCAAACGGGCCAGCGTGCCCAATTCTTTACCCTTTGAAAATAAAGTTCGTTCGTTCGTTCGTTAGTTCGTTCGTTCGTTCGAGATTCCCATGGACTCTGTTACTCCCCCACTCCATCATATACATACAAGGCCAGCCTTTTCTTCTGGTTCCATTTGGTCTGTTCATCATTGCTCGTTATGGTATACTGTTAGTTTGTAGTTTAATTATACGACCCAACCATTTAACTTGCTGTTTTCTAATGAAATCTAGCGCTGCCATATCCCCCACTTTAGTCCTCAATTAATCATTTCTGACTTTCTCTCTTCTTGATACGTTGAGTATTCTTCTCAGAAATCTCATTTCCATTGTTGTAATTCCCCCCCCCCCCCCCTCCCCCTCTTTTTCTGGCATTATCCAGGTTTGGCATTGGTAGCATAGAGTTGGTAGGAAGATTGTGTTGAAGAATGCTTATCAATGACTACTGATATGTGTATATTCTTTAATATTGGTATCATTTGTCCAATGCGTTGGTTTGCCTTATTTCATCTATTTTCAATCTCGTTTCTAGTTTGCCATTTGAGGATATTATACTTCCTAAGAACTTGAAGCTCTATACTTTAATCTTTGTTGTTTTTCTTCTTTTTCTTTGGTTATAGTCATTACCTCTGTTTTACTTATGATAATTTTCATGTTATGTTCCTTACCCCAGAAAACAGCAAGTTAAATGGTTTGACCGTGTAACTAGACTACCAACTAACAGTATACTACAACCAGCAATGACGTACAGACCACGTGAAAGTAGAAGAGGCCGGTCACGTAAACGATGGATAGAGGTAATAGAACAGTTCTTGGGAATTTCGAGACATGAAGCCCATAAACGGGCACTCTCCCGCTGTATAATTTCACCTTGACACCGCAAGATATAAGATGAACACGGTGAGATGATATGAGATGTTACTTACACACTTCGTTGGACTATTTATGTGGACTTGTAATTCTGCATCTGATTTTGCTATTAGTGTTTGATCATCCGCAAATAGGAGTTCTTTAATGGTGTAATTTGCTTATAATTCTTCTGTCTTCTGTTCTTCATGCGGTGCTGTTACGGCCTCTGTTTGGCACATACTGTGATAATTGGAATTACCAGCTTTCAGAAACATCCCAGACGCCTTTGGACATGTTGAAAACCCATCTTTGCAATCAAAGTCATTTCATACTCATAAACAGCTGATTTCGAAACTGTCAATGGAAACAAGATCAGAAGCAGAATGTAAGGAGTTACTATATGCCATAAATAGGAACACTAAGAATAAAATTGAATAATAAAAATGGGCTCCAAGAAATATCAAGTTAGATTTGGCAATGCTTGAGTTAAATCTGGAATTTATATAAGTGTACCTTTATTGTACATAATAAGTGAAATGCTATAGAAAAAGAATAAATATCGTCATTTGTAGGTAACAGGTTCGAATTCCGGTCGATTCCAATTTTTATATTGTCTAGTGCGTCCTCTAATCCCTACTTCTTTATTTTACTTCTATGAGTGTCAAACAATACATGTGTGTTTATTTAGTAATAACATAAGTAGTATAGACAAACAATGACAAATGACAAATAAGTCAATACAACAGACATACAAAAATAATTCCAGAAATGAAGAAGTCAGCGAAGATGAAATCGGTGGCAGAGAAACGTGTACAACCGACCAACATTAGAAACAAAATCAAGATGGCTATGAGAGGATACATAGAAAAGTAGAATAAAAATGTAAGTCAGCGATAGAAATCTGGCTAAACAGGCAGTTCAAGGAACTTGATGGGCAACAAAAAACACACAAGCCATGAATAAAAAGAAATAGGAATTAACCAGGCATTAGAAAGCATGAAGCATACAGTTGTTTGAAAACAAACGAACGTAAAATATTAATAGAAAAAGCAATGTAATTGAAAGGTACACAGAATGTATACACGAGGTGTGTGATGATATCAGCAGATCATATAAAGAAACCTTACAAAAAACAGTGAAGGACCACCAATACTGAAAGGGAAATCCAATATGCTATACAATACACGAGTAAATGTAAATCTTCAATGCCTGAAACATCAGTGTCGAAGAAAGTAAACTTGCTGATTTCCCCGATGATTACTTGAATATATTTTCATAGTTTTAACAAAACTACAAGGTTTGGACTGCGCCTGGCCCTGCAGCCTGCAGGGTTAGGATCAACTAGTCTCTCTCAGGAGGGGTGAAAAGCGAAAATTAGCAGTCTGTCGATGACCCGCAGACTACAAAAGTCAACCTCACCTCCCTGTAGTGTAGACCGGGAAACAATGACTGCGAAGTCATGGGCCAACGGGGCTCTAGCTATCCAGGAGGAGCGGACTCGCCTTGGTCAGATTTTCTTGTTCTAAACCTGCAACTGGCCTAGCAAGCCGTCAGGGGAATTTTCATACTGCTCAAAGAAAAAGAAAGAAGCATAATCGGATTGACCCAAATGGAAACAGCCAGGACACCGCAAATTACAAGAACAAGATGAGAATAGTTTTAACGAAGAAATATATGGTTGAATATACTCTTAAGAACATCGCATAATTATTTTTAATTCATGTGACCAGAATACTGATGAGAATTATAAAGAAACGAATAAGAAACTAAATAACACCATAACTTGGGAGTAAGCAATGCGCATTTATATAAGGTAAAAGACCAAACAACGCGATTATACATATTTAGAACGCCAACTGAATGAGCAATTGAAATTAACAGAAATCTATATTTGTTATAAGATGCAACTTGAAAAAAAAAAATAATTACAATGTTGGAAAATGTAACCATCAATAGTAACGGTCTGAGAATATATATATATAAAAAAAAAAAAAAAACATTTATTGCAAATAAAAGGCAGCCATAAGAACTGACAACCAGATGGGAACTTTGAGCACATTAAACAAGGTGTTAGACAAGGTTGTGTACTTCACCCGATCTATTCAATGTGTACAGTTAAATAATAGTGAGATCTATACAAGTTATGCCAGCAATATCAGTTGGTGGGTATAATATAAACAATCTGCATGATGATGATGTCACGGTTTTGGAGAGGACATAGACGGCGCTGCATGAGATGTTGTTTGAGGGTGTGTATCCACATGAGAGGGGGGGGGGGATAACGGACGAAAGACGAGAGAGAGACGAATAAGGGGGGGGGGGATAAAACGTAATATTTAGATGGTGTAGAAAGACAGACAGAATTAGCAGCAGAAAGAGGAAACCTCATAGATCCTTTCTTACATCATCGTATGGAACATAGAAAGAAAGTTAAACAACCAAGTGGACTGACAAAAATAGTAATGGGAAAGATCTCCGTCATTACAGATCAAATAATCAGATACCCTCAATACTTGCAGGTACTTCTGACCAGGCCAATCCAAAAAAGATCTTCCAGATATTCAGTCAGCAAGGCCGAATGGATAGAAGCGCTCGTTCTTAAATATTCGATGTGATGATGCTAAGGTAGCGGGTTCAGCTCCTACACCTGTCAGTTGGGCTAAAATGTTGACTTCTCATTCTTAAATTGGGGGACGTAAATTCTGAAGTATGAGTGAGTTTAACTGATGGCGAGGGATACTGGTAATAGGGAAGCTAATCCACACGCAAAAATCCGGCCAGTGCACTAGAAGTGCCAGCGTGTATGGACTTCGCTTGAGTTCAAAGTGAGAGAGAAGAAATTTAAAACACTCAAACTTTTGTAGTATGAGAAAAGCAGATGGTCCAGGTAACATCTCTGACAGAAACTATTAAAGCCCTTATAAATTCCTCAAATTAATTATTCCACGCGTTATTTAGCAAAATTTAGACACAGCTGTGCGAGATTCGGCAGCGGATCGCGTCGAGTTGGTTACTTGCGGGGTATGTGAGCCGGTCGCTTAGAAAGCAATGGCAAACTACTGAGCCTAATCTTGCCAAGAACATCAACAGCAGCTGAAAAATGCTGGTGTTGACTGCAACGCCCTGTAAGGGATATGCAACTTTAAAAACAAAGAAGACCGAAGAAATATCAGCGGGGGCGGGGGGGGGGGGGGGTATCTGGTGGAGTTGCCAAAGAAAGGTGACCAGCAGGAGTGCGAAAATTATAGAGGAATAATGTTACTGTTGGCTCCTGGAAAATTATTGAGTAGAATCATGCTATAGAGAATAAGAGACCACATTGATAAAAAACACAGGAATGACCAGGCAGATTTTAATCAAACAGAGTTTGCACTGTCCACAGTGTGTGTAAGAGCCGAGGAAAGCATTGAAGAGAACAGACCACACCATATTGCATTTGTGGACCATGAAAAGGCAATTGATAGCATTGATATGGAATCCGTCTGGAAATTGATGGGATGGTGTGGGATCTTATATAGCATCATTAGTTTAATCAGAACATTTCAAAACATGAGGGGGTCATGTTGGCATAGTGGCTAGACACTCGGCCTACCGGCATGATGGTCATGTGTTCAGTCTACATCTTGGCGGCTTCGAATGTTTACAATTGCTCTTGTTAAAATGATGCATTAGCGATGCAATCGACGTATGCTTAAGTTTCCTAACAACTGAAAAGTATGGCTAAGAGGGTTGGAAAACTAATTATGCTAAAGAAAGTTATTGTTGCACATTACAATAAATTTCATGGATGCAATGAACAAACAACAAAATCACTGATAAGTCGTGAGTTACACGGGGCGGGAAGCAGGATGTTACTTAGAAGGAATAGCACTGTTTAACTCTTTTAAAGAGCGCTTAAATGTCAGATCCTCTGATCTTAGCTTTTTTCTTCTACTTCTATAGGTGCTGATCGGCACTTGGGAATGTATATCTTGGATAAATCTACTTGATACAATCAGTTATTATTTTAATTTTAGGAAACGTAAATTATCCTATCTTTACAGCGACGAGAACAGACTGCAACATATTACTAATAAGCTGAGTTAAACGTGCAGAACATACAATATGAATATAAATACAACCAAAACTGAAGTAATGCTAGTTAGCAGATCTCCTCATTCACTAAATATACTCGTAAATAGTACACCCCTGAAACAAGTTACAGAATGTAAATATCTAGGAAGTATTATCACAGACGATTGCAAAATGTTAAGAGAAATCAAAATCATGTGTCAAAACGCAACTGGGTTTATATCTCAACTATCACCCTACTGAAACATCAATAATATACCTATGTCCACAAAATGACAGATAAAAATAGCATATTCACACCGAACACTATGCTACCAATGTCAAACCTGAACATTATTAAAATCACACTTACATAAAATCAAGATAACATGCCTGAGGAGACTGCCTACTTAACTATCCAAGATTGATTAAGATAACAGTCAGACAGTGGAATCAACACCTTGTGCCACATATATTGAAAGGCAGACGATCAAATGATTCGGCCATCTCATTAGAATTCAACACCGTCAACTATCTGACCATACATCAGATACGAGAGCAAGAGGACGCCCGAGAAGAAAATGGATTGACGACATCAAAGACACTGTACAGTCACGTGGAGTGACATTATCCAGTGCCACCTATCGGGCGCTGTAATATCAAGTATTCCTCCCAACGACACTTGGCGGTAAAAGTGGAAGATGATGATGATGATCGGATCTTAATTTCCAGTCGCAACGCATCAGAGAGAGAGAGAGAGAGAGAGAGAGAGAGAGAGAGAGAGAGATAGAGCGAGAGAGAGAGAGAGCGAGAGAGAGAGAGAGAGAGAGAGAGAGAGAGGGGGGGGGGATAGCCAATTACTCGCGCGTGTTGCTTGGGATAAAATAAATGTTTTGCATATCCTTTACAGGACATCGCTGTCAACATCAGCATCTTTCAGCTGTATGTTGATTTCTTGGCAAGATTACGCTCAGTAGTTTGCCATTGCTTTCTGAGCGGCCGGCTCATTATCCCGCAAGTCACGAGCGCGGGTCGAACCGATCCAGTTCTCGCCTCGCTGCGAGACCCTGCGTGAATAAACGGGATTACGGAGAAAGTGGTGTAACCCCTCAGCCAGAGAGACCGGCGTTGCTTGGGATATAAAGAATTAATATAATTTATTTTACACAGCTGTGTCAACAATCTACAATAGACTCCACGAAACCGTTATATCTCCGAAATCCACAGTATTAACAACATACAGTAACAAACCACACGTAAATATGCTGCCTTACTTCTGCTCCGCCTTGTATAAATTAAAGAAATTGTCGCGAGCAATGAATACCATACACTAATGACCATAGACAGATCTGATCTGACAGCTGTTTTACTTTAATAGTTGTAGTTATACTGTTAATGCGCCCGCCAATTTCCAGCCAAATCGTCCTGGGCCACGACAATTGACTGCAGATTGAAACTCAGCCAGCGTAGGTGCCCTCACTTGCAGGTTCGGAGGCGGCTTATCTGTCTTGTCAGCTGTAACAGAGTTTTGGTTGCCAAGTTTGGAATTTTATTTCGCTCGCTTACTCGCATAAAGTTGGTTGCATATACTGTACAGGAATTCGCAGTCAACTTTAGAATTGTTGACTGCTTGTGATTTCTTGACAAGTTTGCGTTAGGTAACTTGCCATTGCTTTTTGAACCACCGACCATTGTATGAAAATCAGCGCAATGCGGTCTGCTTCCAAAAAGCCCACAGTTGTGTTTCGAACGCGGCATGCGAGACTGCGAATTTCATTCGTAACTCCTCCGCCACAGCGTTGGCTTACTGACATAGCAGTTTTGAGTACAAACGTGACAATCGCAGCTTTGATGATATACGTGATAAACGCAGCTTTGAAAAAAAACTTGGCTTACGTAGCTATGAGATGAAAAGTGACAAAACCATCTTTTGAGGAAAAACGTTACAAACGCCGTTTTAAGGACAAAAGTGACAAGTGCAGCTTTTGAGAACATGCGTGACAAACGCAGTTTTGATAGCAAAAGTGACAAACCAGCTTTGAGGACAAACGAGACAAACACAGCTTTGAGGACAAACGAGACAAACGGAATTTTGGTGACAAACGAGACAAATGGAGTTTTAAGGACAAACGTGACAGACGCAGTTTTGAGGACAAACGTGACAAATACAACTGTAATGGCAAACGTGACAAACTCAGTTTTGAGGACAAGCGTGACAAACGCAACTTTGAGGACCGATTATCCTCTGGGATATGTGGACGCCTCTGGGATGCTCTTTCCTTTTAGCATGAGTACGACAGTGTAGAGAGCGGTGGTGGCTTAGTCGCTAGGTGCTTGTCTGCTGACCTGGTAGCCATGGGTGGAATCCAGATAGAGACCTATTTTAAAATTGGCCAAGGCTTCCCCGGTCGATCCAGGGTAAAATGTGTTGGGTAAAATGTTTTGGAAAGCGAAGGCAGCCGACGTGGTATTGACCACATAACCCCTGTAATGCCGACTGGTCTTTACAAATATAGATCTTAGTTAGTTAGTTAGTTAGTCGACAGATCATCCTCATTGCACATCGAACCATTCAGTCCATAAGTGCTCGGATCCCCTCCTCAGCAAATCTCGCAACGTGTAGCAGCTAACGACACCAGTTCTGTGTTGGTTTATCAATCTTCCTTGGCTTCCTGCGTAGTGTTCTTGTTTGACCACCCCTCTTTTAACTTGCTGTTCTCGCAGTCTGGCCATGGTTGTAGATTCACAGTCATCATTTGGTTCACACAAGTCTTACTTCTCGTAGAGCATTCAGAATGTCAGCCTGGTCCATGGCGCGTCCGCCCTCCACCGTAGCCTCACCTGCGAGCTTGTAACAAACCAGAGAACAAACTGAAGTATCTGGGAATCACATTTGACAGGAGCCTGCCTTCAAGGACCATGTGGAGACAGTTGTGACAAGGTCTCAAAAGGGACTCAATGCACTTAAAACTATGGCTGCAATGATACAGAGCAGAGAATGCTTTTCACACTATATACTAGCACTTGATCTGTAACAGAGGTGGAGACGAATGCATCAGATCTACACAAAGGCCTGGCAGTAGTTGCTGGATATCTTGCTTTATTAATGAAACTTCAGTAGACATAAATTTGACATACAATTCAATTCTAGATGGTAACATCACGTCCTGCCAGCATGGCCTCCAGTTGGTAACTAATATGTTTCCCACCCCCGCGTCACAGCTTGAGCGTCCCTAGTTACATCCCAACGGGATGCTCAGCCGTGCCTTGTATACTAGTCTTTTTCCCCTTGCACACCTATCCAAACCCCTTAACAGAGATGCTCTGTTATATTCCTCTCTACCCTCAACGAGACTTTTCCCCGAAAAGTCTTAAACCCAGAACTTACTTAACCTAAATCTACAATCCTTACAAGGTATGCTTTATAAAACATTTAGACAAGTATCCGTTATTTCTATATTCCTAATTAACTTACCCCAACTAATCATACAAGTTATAGCCAACCGCTATTCTCCCAACCACTTTTGAAATTTCCCTTTTTTGTTACTTTATAAAAAGTTCACTAGTCTCATCTCAACCCTTAACTTTAATAGATGTATACTTTATCATAAAAACAGCATATATCATTCCCTTAATTCCCTCCATATTTTCTACATCGTAACATCGTAAGTCGCACATTACAACACCTCACCTTATATGTAATCATTTACTACTTCATCTTCAGTTTTGTAAGATCACAAGCAATCCGCTTACATATTGCATTGTTAAAATATACAGGTATGTCTCTCCAAATCATTGGTATATAAACAAAAATTGAAGATTATCATGCGTTATGAAATGCTACATATCATACTCTCCCGTAAATCAACTGAACAACACAGGATAGACAGAGAAATGGTGCGCACCAAGAAAAGATAGTAGCAAGTAGTCACATTTATCCTCCCTTGCACTCACAAAACTTTATGAAATAAAGTTTTCAAAAAGAACCTATACAAATTATATAATGTATGAAAATGATATGTTTATCTTCAAGTTTGTTTATCCATGATCACAACACCTTCGTGTAAGCCTACCCTATTAAAACATTATTCAAAGTAGTTCATTTAACCTCTGACCTGTATTAGCTGTGCTGTTAACCACAGCAAGTAAAATATGACTTTATGTCTGTGCCTTCCCAAACCTCCATGGCTTTCAATCCATGTTTGATCATGCCGTAGCCACACCATCAAAAAAATAATATTTCTGTTCATATTTTATGAACATAAGTTCTACCCCCTGGCATTTAACCTATCCTGAATTATGCTGTAACCACAGCATCCTTAATTAATATTGACAATGTTCATTTATTATGAACATACTTACTTCCCCTTACGATTCACTGTTCATAATTTAATCCCATAACTACTGTACTGATATCCACAGTCCCGTCTATGATTACCCCAGGCTAACATAATCCCCAGATTCTGAACATGGCGCCCAGTCCATGTGTACTCCTATTATCGCTGACTAACGCAGCACCCTTTAAATACTAAGCATATATTATCTCTGACATTCATCTAACTTAATTCTCGACCACCATGACTTATGCTGCTATTCACAGCCTTATCTCCGACCACCCTCAAGTTAAACCAACCCCCTCATTCTGAACATGGCACTCAATCCATGTCTTCCTATTATCACATCTCTCTTAAACATCCCTGGCATTCATCGTTCATTTGTTATGAACGTATCTAATTTAGTCCTTGACCATTATGATATGTGCTGATATCCACAGCCCCATCTCTGGCCACCCTCAGTTAAACTAACCCCTCACATTCCAAACATGGCACTCACTCCATGTTTATCTAAACTTACTACTAACAAGGCGAATATGTCTCTCTTTATGAACGTAATTTCTTTACGTAGCGGCAAGGCGTACCCCACCCTAGGTCTAATTGTACCTGACTATACCCTTAATTCAACGTAACATGAACAATAATAAAATTCAGAGCAAAATAATACAACCTGATAATTATAAGTCAAAATAACATATCGAACTAATATGCCAACACTAAACGGGGCAAATTAACTGAAACTATAAATCATGAGCAAATGGAGACACAGCAAAATCAAGACAATACATCATCCCCCCATGGTTTTCAAACATCATTTATCCCCTGACCTTTTTTTCAATATAATATACATAATAAAATAATGGCTAATTTATAACCAAGACAAAATTTCGGACTAGCTAAAGGAATAAAATAACCAACACAAATCAACCATTTCTGTCTCTTCTACTGACAGAGTTTCCCAATATAACGCCGAATAATATCTATAGCCCCAACAAAAGTTATTAACCAAAAATGACACTTTTATCAGATTCTTTGGAAGTTAACAATCACTTCCAACCTATTATAGATAAGCGTAATCCAGTCTATCTGTTTTTCTCTGAACGTATACTAACCACTATCACAATTTCTACCTCATAACGACATTCTCGTAAATCGAGTCTCTCGTCCACCCGACGTAACAAATGTTCTGTTCTTCCACATCACTAATCTCTATCAACTTCTCATCTCTCATCTAACACATTGGTCCTTTCACAATATCTTCTCGCTCTAATTTCGCCATTCATCTGTAAACTACAGGTACCGTATTACATCAATTACAGTTATATAGAATGGGCTTTCTTCTAATCATCTTAATACCAAACCATCAACAGTTTATTAAATCAAACTTTTTCTTCTGCTATCTGCAGAATTTCTCTTCAAGCCATCTCTCCACTTCTTCAATAATGCTAGATTTGTCTCTATAAGTGCCATCTCTACATCAATGTCTTCTTTTTCACTTATAATGTGTTCACTCATGCTAATATTTACATCGGTCTCTGATTTTTCATCCATTTCTTGTTCTTCTGTATTTACGTTGCTGGCCTCTAATTTTGTCCATTCAATATCCAACCTAATCTGTTTATCCTGATTTCTTAATAACCTTTCTAAAACTGGGATATCTTCGTCACTTGATGAACCTTCCCTAATTCTTTTTTGTCTTTTAATTTCTCTCTCTCTTTGTCTATCTATTCTTCTTTTCACTGCTTGTCTGGTATTCTTATACGGAGCGTTTACTTCCTCCATAGACTCAACGCTATCAGGTCTGTAGCCATCATACATCTCGTTTTCGTCTCTCATAAAAGTTTTTGGTATTGTCTCCGAATGTTCACCCGTCTCATCATCCAATGGTGGTGTTATTGTTTGTTCTGGTAAAATGACCTTTTCAGGTTCCGGAGGTATCACATATTTAACTCGTATGACGAGTTGTCCTTCTGAATAAAACCCTTCTGAATAGTTATTATCAACTTTCTTGTCTTCTTCATCTCGTCTCAGGTGTTCCACATGTGCACGTGCCAGGTGCCCCGTGATTTGGTTCTTAATCTTATATGAAACTAGGCCTAATTTTTCTAGAATATAATACCCTGGAACCCAATAACTATCAAATTTGGAATTTCTTCTATGTTTTTTATAGTAAACTCTATCACCTACTTTAAATTCTTGTAGTTGTGTGTTTCTATCTGCGTACTTTTTCTGTCTTTCTCTAGCTTTGATTACATTACTTCTCAACCTTACATGTGCTTTATGCATTTCTTGCAAAATCATTTCTTGAAACTCCTTCCCCGTGTATTTTCGTCGAGGTTTAAGCAAATTGTCAATCGGCAGTATAGATTCTCGTCCGTATAACAAATAGAACGGTGAAAAACCTGTACCCTCATTTTGGTGTGTTCGTATCGCTCCCAATGCAGGTCCTAAGTACAGATCCCAGTCTCCATCATGTTCCTCTACGTTTTTTGCTATTATGTTGTATAGTGTTCGATGTTGTCTCTCATTTTTCGTATTTGAGGAAGGTCTATAATAAGAAGTTTTTCTGTGGACAATATTCAGATCTTGTAGTAATTTCTCAAACTTCTTGTTCACGAATTCTTTTCCATTATCTGTGAGGATTGTCTGTGGGCAACTAAATCGTGGTATATACTCTTGTAGGAAGATGTTGATAATGGAATCGGCACTCTTATCTGGGATAGCATAAACTTCTGCCACAAACTATAGCAATCCACCATATGTAATAGATAGATATTCCCCGACAGCGTTCTAGGATGAGGACCTGAAATATCTAAGTTTATTTTCTGCATGGGAAACTGAGGGATATCAGTTTCTTGTAAGGGACACTTGATTATTTTCATATTTCTTAGCCTACATTTCTCACATACGTCAACATATTTACAAATACTCTTAAATAAATTCGGCCAGTAATATTTATTCTTGAGAGATTTGAATAATTTGTCACGACCAAGATGACCATTTTCATCATGATATGCCTTCAAAATCTCAATTTCTAAGAGTTTTCGGAATGTATTTCCTCAATTCGTTTTCTTCACTTCTTTCATTCACATAATATAACTGTTTGTCTTCCTGTAATTCTATAAAGTTCTTTTTGAAATTGTTTTCACCTTTTTCTTTCAACTTCTGCTTTATTTCTATTACTTTTGGGTCCATTTCTTGTTCTTCTTTCATATTAAAATGTACCAACCGTGGTTCTTCCGCTATTGGTTCAGAATCTTGTTCTGTCTGTGAACTTCCAAAAATTTCTCTATTTAATTTGGCAGAATCTAGTATATTTACTTGCCAGTTTCGGTCATCTATCTCTGGTTCACCCTCATCTTCAGTAGTCTCAGATATCTCTGGATACGGGATTCTGGATAATAAATCAGCGCATGTATTTTCCTTACCTGATATGTATTCCACTTTTGCGTTATAGCCTTGTAAATTCAGCGCCCAAGTTTGTATTTTCCTATTCTGTACTGGAGCTTCTAATAAAGATTTTAATGGCATGTGATCAGTTTTGATAATGAAATTGGCGTTATGTAGGTAATAATTCAATTTTTGTAACGAATAATGTATGGCATAGGCTTCTTTTTCCACTGTCGACCATTTCCTCTGCGATTTACAAAGTTTGTGTGAAAGAAAGTAAATCGGTTTTTCATTCTTAACTCTTGGTATTCCTGAGTTTTCACCGTCATATGGTTGAGTCAGGCATGCTCCTATGGCATTATCTGAAGCATCTGTATATAAAATCAATTGTTTGTCTAAATCTGGATGTGCCAATAATGGAACCACTGTTAAACTATTTTTTAGAAAATCAAATGCTCTCTGACAATCTTCATTCCATTTGAATCTTGCATATTTACAAGTTAGATTCGTGATGGGTTCCGCGATTTGTGCAAAGTTTGGGATAAACCGTCGGTATTACCCACACATCCCGATAAATCCCCTTACTTCTCTCACGCTAGTTGGGGGGGGGGGGGGGTAATTCTCTAATGACTTTTACTTTGTCTTGGTCAGGTTTAATTCCTTCTCTATTAATAATGTAACCCAAGTACTAAGTTTCTGTTTTTAGAAATTCACACTTACTTAATTTCAATTTAACTTGATGTAGTCTTAACCTATCGAAGACTAATTTTACATGTTTCAGGTGGTCTTGCACGTCTCCTGATGTATAGATCAAAACGTCATCTATGTATGCCAACGCAAATTTCTGCATTCCTTCTAGTACTTGATTCATTAGCAACATATAATGGGAAGGGGCTGTTCTTACTCCAAATGGCATACGTAAGAATTCGTAAGAATCCACGTGAGTACAGAAGGCACTTTTCTTCTGAGCATCAGGTGACATGGGAATGCACCAGAACCCCGACCTAGCATCCAGCGTAGTGAAGAAAGTAGAACCATTAAGCAATCCTAAGATGTCATCAATCACTGGCAATGGATATGCTACATTTTTGGTGATCTTGTTCAGCGCTCTGTAGTCACGGCAAAACCGGTGTGAACTATCTTTTGTTTTGTCACAATGACTATCGGAGATGACCACTCTTACTTTGATCTTACTATAATTCCTGCTTTTAGCATATCCTCTATTGCCTTCTCTACTATTTCCCTATTCCGTAAATGAGTTCTATAAGGTTTCAAGCTAATTGGTGGGTTATTTCCAGTGTCTATTTCCATAGTAACTGTTTTGGTCTTCCCCAGTTCTAAGTCATTAATTGCAAAAACATCTTGGTTCTCTTTCACTAGTTCTTCCAATATTTTCTTATATTCTTGTGGGGCTTTTAATTGTGATAATAATTCTTGTTCTCTCTTCAAGGGTGAAGTTGTTTTGTCTACTGAAAGTATTTGAGATGGATGTTCTCTGAATGCATGGATCAATTCATCATTCTGTACTTTCCAACTTCCTCTACGTCTATTTCTGATATTGTTACTTTTAGTGGGAGTTTCTAGATATTTACTTCTTGACATTTCTTATCTTCCTGTTGTTAATATAGTGTTAGGATCATTTGCTATTTTAGCAATTACACATCCTCTGTATAATTTAATTTCCTTCCCTGTGTTGTTAATAACCATCACTGGGAAGCTAAAGTGTTTGTCTAATGTCATTATTCCGTCTGGGACCTCTAGACCAGGTTCGTCTATTATCTCTCTTTCAAACTCTGTTATTCTAACTGTTTGTCCTATCGAAAAATACGGATTATATTTCATTTTTGCCTGTATCAGATTGACAGTTTGTGGTTTTAAGGTCATGGACGTTTTTAGTCTGACTATTGCCGATACGTGCATATCTTCCTCCAAATCAACATAAACATTTTGAAACCTCAACTTACGTAAATCAAAAAAAAAGTCTTACACCATTTTTCACTAAGAAATCTCTACCTAAAATCATGTTCCTGTTTAAATCTCTGACTACATGGAAAAGGTGTCTTACATTTATTCCTCCTAATCTGAAATTTATCATTGTTTGACCGACCACCTCTAAATTTTGCCCGGTAACAGAGTGAAGGGTGTCCTGCTTCCTGAATATTCTGAAATTCTTTAATATGCGGTATAAAAATTTTTCCTTGATCACGCTGACTTGAGCTCCCGAATCAATCAATGTCCTAATTCTAAATTTTCCTACTTCTATTATGCATGAACTCTGATCAGTTATATTCACTGAGAACTGTTTTATCTCTCTAATTTGAGGCCATTCTCTATATTCTCTTTTTCTCGTGTTCTTGTTATCTGGGTAATTGACGTATTCATTAATTCTTGGGACCTTTTTTTCCCCCCTACCGCGGGCCCTATTCAGTAAGTGGGACGCCAGTTTCCCTGACTTCCTGACCTTGCAAAATTCCTCTGCATTTCTTCAAAATTTCTATTTTCTATATATGCTATTAACATTTCTATTCTGTGCATTAAACTGAGCACGTCTGTTGCCGCAAAATCTATAACTGTGTCCCCTCTGTCCACAATTCAAACAGACCATATTTGTACTACCTACTGTCTCTCTTATATGATTTCTCATCTGTCTTCCTCTATCTTGAGTACCTTCACTATTTCCCAGCAATGTCTGTATTTCAGCCCTGGCTTGATCAACTCTACGTCTCCTCCATCCATATCTTGCCTGCCCTATTTCCATAGGTTCCTCTATTGCGCCTCCCTATTACTTCCTATTTCTCTCCCTACTCTTAATCTAAAACGCCTCCTTAAACTTTCCTCTTGTATGGCTATGTCTACTGCTTGTGATAATCTAGCTGGGGTTTCTCTCATCAGCTTGAATTTCAGTCCATCCGACCTTATTCCATCCACAAATATCCCTACTAGCATTCTTTCTACCTCTTCACCTTGCACATTCTGTCCTAAAAATGCTTCTTCTGCTAGATTTATTAACCTATCACTATACAACTGAACGCTTTCTCCATCGTCTTGTTTAGATTGCCTCAACACCGAGAATGCGTGTTGGGGATCTGTGATCTATGCATATTTATGTGCTAAATCATCTTTAAACTGTTCCCAGGTCTCATCTATTCCTGCTTCTAATTTTCGTCTTATGTGGTCAGACACTGGCGATACGCTAGCCTGGTAAGCTATTTTTTTCTTCTCTTCATCTGTGGCTCCTACTAAAAAAGCATGTTTCTCGATGGCCACCATACACTTTTTGAAAAGCCTTGCCTGACCGCTAAATTTCTCGATATCAGTACCAACGCCCTGTTGTTTCAAGGCTGTGTCTAACCTGGATATAGCTCTTCCTACGCCTGTCAATGCTTGCCCCAATGACAGGTCTGGCTGTTCCATCATAACTTTATACAATATTATAATTTATCTAATTCACAAGTGTTACAATCAATTTCTACTGAAAATTCTAATTAATTAATTTAATATGATTTTAATACTTTACTTTACTAGTTTGTGAAATCTATAGCGTAGGTTTTCCAGTTTTTGAGCGATCAAAGAGCAGCACTTCCCGACAGCAGGCTTCAACACGATCAGACAGCAATCAGAGAGCAGCCTTGGTCATCCCCCTGAAACAACGTTGTATGGCAGCGGCCTTGGTAGCCCGTTGAAACAAACGACAATGCAGGCGGCGGCTTGGATAAGCCTCTTGAGATAAACCACGCAAAGCGGCGGCTATGGTAAGCCCCTTGAAAATGATAATTTCAGGCAACGGCTATGGTAAGCCCCTTGAAAATGATAATCAGGCAACGGTTATGGTAAGCCTCTTGAAAATGATAATTTCAGGCAACGGCTATGGTAAGCCCCTTGAAAATGATAATTTCATGCAACGGCTATGGTAAGCCCCTTGAAAATGATAATTTCAGGCAACGGCTATGGTAAGCCCCTTGAAAATGATAATTTCAGGCAACGGCTATGGTAAGCCCCTTGAAAATGATAAAATTCAGGCAACGGCTATGGTAAGCCCCTTGAAAATGATAAAGTTCAAGCAACGGCCATGGTAAGCCCCTTGAAAATGATAAAGTTCAGGCAACGGCTATGGTAAGCCCCTTGGAAATGATAATTTCAGGCAACGGCTATGGTAGCCGTTTAGAAGCAATTTACGCCGTGGCTCTCACAGATGTTGTAGAAGCTACCATGTTTGACAAACGCGTTCACCAATGGTTTTTAAACGTAGCCGCGCTTTCTTCAAAACATACTTCGGGAGGTTCCTGCCGTGGTTAGTACCTTGCGTATTCCTCGACAACCCAACTTGGAATCCTGGTCCACGGCACAATTTCGTCTCCTGTAACAGAGGTGGAGACGAATGCAACAGATCTACACGAAGGCCTGGCAGTAGTTGCTGGATTTCTTGCTTTATTAATGAAACTTCAGTAGACATAAACTTGACATACAATTCAATTCTAGATTGTAACATCACGTCCTGCCAGCATGGCCTCCAGTTGGTAACTAATATGTTTCCCACCCCCGCGTCACAGCTTGAGCGTCCTTAGTTACATCCCAACGGGATGCTCAGCCGTGCCTTGTATTTTAGTCTTTTTCCCCTTGCACACCTATCCAAACCCCTTTTAACAGAGCTGCTCTGTTATAGATCCTCTCAGTGATTGATTATGGACTAGGACTGCTCACTGTCTCAAAGAGTCAGCCGGTGAAATTAGAGCGCATACGAAGCAATGCGAGTCATTCTGGGATGCACCAGAGACACCCCAGTTGTGTTTATGCGTTACATCCTTGGTTTGCCGTCTGTTGCAGGTAGGCTCAAGGTGATGCAGGCGAAGGCATACCTCAGAGTAGCTGCAGACACAGATCACCCGTTGCATGAGGCGCTGGACGCCGTTAAGGGTCAGCGACTGATAAGAGGGAAATCATGGATGGCGCAGGCTGAGGATACGATCAGGCAGGTGTGCCCCTTGGAGAACATTAGGAGAGGAGAAGAGTGGGTCAGAGTGTCAGCGGAGCAGTCAGACTAATGCAGAGTTATAATCACATTGAGCCGGGAGTGAAGGGAGTGGCCAGCAGGGGCCACGGAAGTGGAAATCCAGCAACTAATTCAGGATAATGCTCGCTCAGGTGATGTGATTATCTACACAGATGGGTCGGTGTTGAGAGGTAGGAGAAGTGCCTGGGGGTTCTTAGCAAAAGCCAATGGTCGACGTTTGGTGCAGGAGAGCCTGGCATATGATACCACAACATCTAGCTTAAGAATGGAGGTAGAGGCGGTCAGTGCAGCTTTCCGCTAGATGGAGAATACGATACACACAA
The DNA here is from genome assembly GCA_963921405.1 of Cepaea hortensis. Lineage (NCBI taxonomy): Eukaryota > Metazoa > Mollusca > Gastropoda > Stylommatophora > Helicidae > Cepaea > Cepaea hortensis. The sequence goes on from OY992884.1 coordinate 54,229,752, forward strand.
ACATCGTGATTGTAACTGACTCAGAAAGCATGCTGAGTAGGGTGAAGACAGGCAAGCTTCGTGCAGAGTGGCTTGCTTCGCTTCGGAAGTCACGGGTGACAAGCATCGTCTGGATCTTTTCTCCGGGGCATGCTGGTGTGCTGGGGAATGAACAGGCGGACACATTGGCTGGCTCGGCAAAACTTGGTGGAGTATTGATGCATGACAAAGCAGATGTGGTTGCGACCTTGTGGGAGCATGTGTACACCTCGGAGGAGAAAATGGATCACCATGGTCTGGCAAGAATGCGACAGCGAGGGGTGACGAGGGGATCTGGCCGACGATCAACGCTCAGAGGAAAGGCGAGACGGACGTATAATCGGATTGCTACTGGTACTATTAGTGTTGGAACTCTTCGCTGGCTGCTGAGGATGGGGACGGAGCGCTTATGGGAATGCCCCGAATGCTGTGATGTCGGTTCCTAAATCAATCAATCAATCAATCAATCAATCAATCAATCAATCGAGCTTGTAAGCCCGCTCATTTCTTTGTACTCCCGCATGCCCTGGCACGAAGATGAAACTAATCTTTGCCAGCCGAGACCGCTCCAGAGACAGCAACCATTCTCTTCGGATCCACCCCAACTCTCTCCTCTTGATCATGTTCATTGAGTCGCTACGGAAACATGCCCTAGTGAATGTCTGTGTCTCGAGCCATGTTATTGCTTTACTTACTGCCATGACTTCCATAGTCAGGCTACTTGTGGTTTCAGTGAAAGCACCAGAGTCCTCCTTCACAATTCTCCCTCCGGCCCGAGCCGTAAAGGCCCATGAGCTTCTCACATGTCGGACGACCTACCCGTCTGTGTAGATGACAGTATCACCGTCTAGCGAATTCTCGAAAATCAACGCTTGTACTTCATGCTCCAGAGCAGCCGGATTTTCTTGTCTGCAGTTTCTATCAAGTTGGATGCAAACTGAAAAAGATGTGTAGAAATCTGTTGGCACTTGTACCCACTCCTCGACAAGTTCTAAGTCCTCAAGTGAACACACCTGTTGAAGAATGTCTTCGGCTTGACCCATCCACGACCGTCCTCTTTTTAACATGCTGAGCTTCACCTTCATAATTTCACTATGCAGTGGATGTTGTGTGTTTGCGTTAACTCTGAGGTAGGCGCGTGCTCTGCAAACTTGTATTCTGTCTTCAATGGTTGGAAAATCAAGAAGGTAGCGCATCGCCCTGCGTGCTATATCTCTTGTACATCCAAGAATAATGCGCATAGCTTCATTCTGTATCTTTTCCATCCTTTCCATCCGCTTACGGCTGAGAGTCAGGATTACCATTGCATACTCAAAAACAGACATGACCAGCCCCTCGTACAGAAGACATAGATGGCGCTGTTCACAGTTTGCTGCCGCCATCACCCGCATCGCAGCCATGCCCCGCTTGGCCTTTGTTATCACCTGGTCTATGTGCTCACTATAAGCAAGGTTTCGATCAAACCGTATCCCCAGGTAATTCATTGCCTGCGTTCTTTCCATCGCCTCTGAACACAGTTTTACAGTTTTTGTTGGAGTGTTGACAATATGATTATTCAACGAGAACCAAGTCACTGTTGCCTTTGTTGGGTTGACCATTGCCCCAGCTTAATCACACCAAGTACTTATGCGATTGAGTTCGGTTTGTAGTTCCACAACAACCTGATCTCTATCCTTACCCTGACGATACACTAAAACATCACCGGCATATGACAATGTCCTACCAGGTTCAGTGATCTGCTCACTGGTGATTATCACTGTGTAGGCGTTGAACAGTTTCGGAGATAATGGTAATCCCTGTGGTAGGCTAGGATATATTGTTGTTGGTTCCGAAGTCCAACTGCCACATCTAAAAACTACTTTCCGTTGGAAGAGGGCTGCAGCGATCCAACTAAGGAGGAATGGACTTATTTTGAGTTCAAGAAGCTGAAGCATTAAAGCATCCAATGGTACTCTGCTGTACGCGTCCTCAAGATCAATCGCTGCAGGAAAAGTTTCAATGCCTGAGTGGAAACCTTCATAGACATCATGGGCAAAAACTGCTGCATTGGTCCACGTTTCTCTTTTGGGACGGTACCCTCCCAGGGTAGGTGGGAAAACACCTTGCCTCTCTAGCTGGCTTGATATTTTCCTGGCAATTAACTTCTCCAGCAGCTTGCCTATTGTATTCTGCATGATTATAACTCGATATCCCTGAATTTTTGTGTGGTCTTTGCCAGGCTTCGGCAAGGGAATCAGATAGCTGTGTAACCAATCCTCCTTGATGCTAACACACCTTTTACTGTTGTTGTACATGTCTGCTAGTTTCTCTAGCTCGTTGTCGGTACACCTATTGGTGTCGTCGTATCTTATGCCTTCAGGCCCTGGAGCGCTGTTTTTTATCGTCGAAGCACAGCCTTGATTTCTTTCACTGTCACTGAGTCTTCATCCGAAGTGTTCTGGGCCTTGCACCTGTCTGAGGTGACCTCCTTGGCAAGATTTCGGCCTCCCATGTCTGTCTGTTTGCTCTGCTCTAGATAGTGTTCAAAGAGGGCTTTGCCCTTGCCCTCGTATGCCCTCTGCCAGATGAGGTCAACACCTTGGAAGTCAGAAATGCTCGTATTCTTGACTACAAATATAGATCTAGCACCACATACCCAACACAAGCCTGGAAGCTTCTAGCGGGGCCATTTACTTACTTTACTTACCACAGAGTATCGTACTCTCTCACCCCAGCTAACTTAAATGGTTGCTAGATGTTTAGGTCGTAGTCCAAAGCTAGGTGTGTATGGAAAGTAAGGGGAAGATATCACACACATTTTTCCCAGGACGTTCATCCAACAGCCGATAAAGAGGTACAACGTTCTGACGTTGAACACAACCCCATATCAGACAGATTATCTTTGCCAATTGGGAGAGAAAACGATGTATGAGCAAATGCGAGTAGTAAGGCTGAAAGCCCACCTGCTTTACTAACATTGTGATCAAAGTTGAGTTCGCAGTATGTAAACTGTTTTTGTTTCCGGACAGTACATCCTTGAGGTCGACCCAGTCTTGTAAACTGGGTGCTGGATATTTTTTCTAGAAATTGTCAGAAACAGAAAAGACTAGGTAGAAATATGATTATTACAGATTAATATACCTGATCTAGAATTCTTCTTCTTTGTACTCCTTTAGATGTCAACCTGAATATATTTAAAGAAAGCAGCAGTTAGATTGAGATCGCTGAATTTCATAGTATGTGTACTCCAATGGAGTGGGCAACAGTCTTGGCCGACAGACATAACTATATGAATTAACTCAACAAAAACGCAAAGTAAGGCTATGTCCATCTTTAGGACACGTCGAACGAGAAGGCAAGAAAGACGCATGAACCTATTACAGATCAACTGCGCTGGAAGCTAAACAGCAAATTGGGCAGCACATGTGAGGCACGTCGAAGTATATAATATCCTTTACATGATCTTGTAGTCAACCCCGGCATCTTTTTGCTGTTTGTGATTTCTTGGCAAGTTTATATTCAGTAACTTCTCCAAACAAAAATATTGGGCTCGTTCGGGTTTTGAACCCGGGACCTCTCGCACCCAACGCGAGAATCATACGCCTAGATGAACGAGTCATTGTAAGTAAGGTAAGATCATGGTTAACCACGAATGTAATGTAAATTTACGTACACTGAGCACTGAAATTGCGGAGGTTACTACGAAAAACTTTTGGAACAAAGAGCTAGACCAATAGTTGAACAACAGTTAAGCAAAGCACAATTCGGTTTTCGGAAAGGTAAAAGTTGCACTGATGCATTATTTACACTTAGACAAATTTGTGAAAAAACTATTGAATATAGTGACCAGCAGAATATTGTGTTTGTAGATCAGGAAAAGGCTTTTGATAGAGTAGACAGATACAAATTATGGACCATCCTTGAAGACTATGGGATAGAAGGGCAACTGCTAGAAAATATCATAGCCATGTACCACTCGAGCCAAAGTGCAGTAAGAACACAGGAAGGTATATCAGATATGTTCACAGTCAATACAGGAGTGAGGCAGGGATGTGTGCTCTCTCCCCTGCTATTCAATATCTACATGGACAGAATTTCCAAAGAAGCAAGTCTCGACAGACCAGATTCAGAAAATTTAGAACTCTTTACTCCAGATGAAACAACTGACCCACAGGGAATAAATGAACTTCTATTTGCAGATGATCAGTGCCTGTTTTACAGCGATGAGGGCAGACTACAAAATCATATTACTAATCTGAGTTCAACCTGCAGCAGATACAATATGAGTATAAACACAGCCAAAACCGAAGTAATGCAAGTTAGCAGATCGCCAGGCCCACTAAATATACAGATAAATAACACACCTCTGAAACAAGTTAAAGAATTCAAATACCTTGGAAGTATGATCACAGAAGATGGCAGATTGGACAGAGAAATTGACATCAGATGTCAAAAAGCTAGTGCACTTACATATCAACTATCACCCTTACTGAAACATCCAAACATACCCATGTCCGCAAAACGACAGATAATAAACAGCATATTCACACCAACCCTATGCTACCAATCTCAAACCTGGACTTTATCCAAATTACACCTTCGCAAAATCAACACCTGCGAAATGAGATGCCTGATGAGAGCTGCCAACTTAACAATCCGAGACCGAGTAAGAAATGCTACTATCAGACAGACTGTGGGATCAACACCTTGTGCCACATTTATTGACAGACAGAAGATCAAGTGGTTTGGCCATGTCATTAGAATGCAACATCAACAACTACCATCACTGGCCTTACATCAAAGATCATCTGCGAAGAGACCACGAGGACGTCCAAGAAGAAAATGGATTGACGACATCAGAGACATTGTACAACCTCACGGAATGACACTATCCAGTGCCGTCCACCGGGCGCTGGAACGCAAATTATCCTCCCCACGACGCTTGACGGCAGAAGTGGAAGATGATGATGATGATGATGACTACGAAAAAAAAAAAAATAACATGATGACCCTATATATGGCGATATTATGTCTTTCTGTCCAAATGGGAGATCAGATTTGGCGATATATTATCCGTCGGCACTGAATCAGTTAAGGTACTTCGACCATGTAAAAAGACACAGCTCCTTGTTAAACAATTTCAATCAATCAATCGATTAGTTGCCGTCTCCACATTGAAGGTTGGCTATAATGGATCTCCAAGACTGCCTAAGACAGTGTCTGTCTCTCGCATTGATTGTACATTCTGTCAGACTGCTTTTCGTCCATCTCTTTATGTTATCTTCCCAGTTGCATAGTTTTCTGCCTCTTGCTCGCTTGCCTTCAACCTTACCCACCAGTTGATTTTTATAAGAGTGGTATGACTTTTGACGTGGCCGAAATATTTTCCTTGCCTCTTTTTTTATTTCTTTCATCAACTCTCTTTTTATTCCCAGTTCTTATAGAACCTCTGTATTTTATTGTTTTTGTTTCCATGAAATACGACATATTCTTCTGTATATCGGTACATCCACATCTCCAGAGTTTCTATTCGTCTATTTAATTCCTTCTTCATCGCCCAGGCTTCTGTGCCATACAATAGTGTTGAATATACATAACATTTGACAATTAAACATTTTGCTGTATGAAAAATTTGAGACGAAGGGTGTGCTGAAGAGAAAAGTGACATGCAAGGTGGCACAATGGTTGGTACGCTTGAATGCTGGTTCGGTGCTCACGTGTTCAAATCCACATCGATGTGAGGTTTTTTATTTAATTGACATGGGCTTCCATGTCGACCCAGCCTAAAACAGGTACCACTAGATACCATGGGAAGTAAATGCGGTCGGCATTGTTAAAACAGAAGTCTCGAAGCAGAAACTTGCTATGGATCTGTGATTTGCTAGGGCCGAAACATGCGATAGGCTTGAACTCAAGGAGAAATGGGGGGCATGTGCTAGGGCCGTAACATTTGATAGGCTTGAACGCAAGGAGAAATATTTAATTCTCTTATCGACGACGAACGCAGACGGCAAACTCTAGTCCATCTGCATTCATGGCATTATCAGCGTAATCTCCCAGCGATTACAATTCTCCCGCTGGCCAGCGCGATGCTGACCACAATATTCGTCGCCTGCCTATTGGTCTTTGTAAATATAGGGCTAGCACCATATACCCAATACGCTTCAATGGGTAGAAAAAAGGGGCCTTCGCAGTTACAGAGGGAATGTATGGGGGAAGGGTGTCTTAGAGGGAATCATGGAAGGGAAGCGTACAAGAGGAAGACAACGTTACAGGTGGGTGGACAACATCAAGAGATGAACTGGAAGAAAATAAGTGTGTATGCGTGTACCACGAAGACGCAAGACAGAGAGCATCTACAGACTCGATGGAACCGGCCTTAAATGCTGAGATAGTACTTGACTGATTAGATGTTAGTCACGGCTCCAATCTCACGGCAAAAGGTCACGCTATAATGCTCAGTTCCTGTGCCAGTGAATATCACACAAAATGCTACTTAATGTCCCATGTGAAAAATGGAACAGACAGCAGTCCCGCCAGACTGCAAAAGGCCGCTGCCAGAAAGCCGAAACAACTTTCCGCAACTAAAATTACAGCTCATCGTCAATGGAAGCGGCAGTCACTAGAAAACCAGCAGTTGATTGATTGATTGATTGATCGATTGGTCGATTGATTGATTGATTGATTGATTGAGTGAGTGACTGTGCATACGAACTGGTGCTTATCCAAACGGGCTAGACGTCCGATCCTATTTTGTAAACGTCCACACAGTCCACATCAAGAATTGAACCAGCTCTGCACGGGTTAGTTGGTAAGTCGTAACCTTGTAGTGGTGTAGTCGCAAAACAAATAGCACCGGGGCTCCTTACAGACTGCAACTCAATGAGGACATAAATTACTTGTAGTAAAAAAAAACACCAAAGGCATGGCTGGGGACACAAAACTTCACACGGGCACGTTTTCTCGATTATTTTATTTGTATGCCTCGGGGAATCGAGAAGGGCTGGGTCAGAAGGTAATGGCAGAAACTTCTGTTACATTTTTGTGCTAGAGCAAAAAGTGTTAGACGAAACTAACGAGCATGTAGGCATGTGGGCTTGGCTGCCCTGGGAAGCGGCCGAGTAATGGACCAGTCTGCCACTCTAAACTTTCTCATGGAGGCAGGACAAGTAAATAATTAAAGCAGTTAATGTGATTCTGCAGCTTTAACTAGACTGCAATAGACTAGAAGATAAAGTTAAAACGAGAAAAGCTAGATAAAGTGCCATGAGGGGCGTCAAAAGAAGAAGTCAGTCAACACAGTACGGGTGTCCTCTGGGAGCAGATCGCTGTACGTTGATTTTCATAAAGGTATGAGCGTCAGCCGTTCCGAAAGCCATGCCAGACAACTGAACGTACAATTATCTAGAAAATCATCAGCAGTCAATAAAGGTTGAGGTTGATTGCGACGTACTGTACAGGGCAGGCAACTATCTAGTTACACACAACAAACTATAACACCGACCAATAGATGCCCTTTTCTTCATATAGTCCATGCCGTATGTCCGTCCACAGCCTTCTTCTCTAATGACACCGACGTTCCCCCATACCATAATGTTAACCAGTGTACCAGGGGAAGTCTAGGGAAGCAAAGGCGTCAAGTGTGATACTGACCACATCACCCACCCAGGGCTGATTGGTCTATACAAATATGGGGCTAATATTCTTCTTCTTCTTTCGTTCGCTTGAAATATGTCTATATCTGCAATGTCGTCTCTTGCATGAATTGAACTGTTTTTTTCAGTTCACACAGTGGTCCATAGAGTTTATCTTCCACTGTCGTCTCTCTAGGCCAGAAGGTTTGCCTAGATATGTTATATTTTGGGCAGTCTTGGAGTATGTGCTCTGCTGTCTGCGACGCCAATCCACATGTGCACATGGCTGTTTCACCAATCTTGAATTTTGTATACATGTGGTTGCGTAATCTATTGTGTCCTGTTCTGAGGCGCAGAATAATGACTTGTTCTGGTCTGTCCATAATGTGGTAGTCATCTTGAGCAGGTTTTGGTGGCTTTCTGACTGATTTGATCATTCTTTTCTTTTGGTGGTATGTAACGGGCACATCAGGCTGTTCCTCTTTGGCTCCTTCCTTGGCCAATTGATCAGCTCTGTCGTTTCCGGGTACTCCACAGTGGGATGGTATCCACTGTATGGTGACTTTATGCTGACTGCTAAGTTCAGAAAGTAATGTCCTTAGTACTGGCAATTTCCCAGAGAGGAGCGCCTCGAGTACTGATTTTGCATCTGTTAGTAGCACCACAGGTTGTGTACCATTGCTGTTATTTAGTAATTTCTCTGTTGCTATCTTGATTGCCTCAATTTCGGCATCATAGTTATGGCAGTACTTTCCTGTCGGTACTCTGGCTGTGTCCCTGGTATTATTTGGGTATTCTATGTACACTCTCGCTCCTCCATTTCGAACAGCATTTTGTGCTGACCCATCTGTGTAGACTCGGATCCAGAGGTCCTGTGGGTATTCTTCATCAAGGAAGCTGAGAGTGGCTGTTCTGCGCTGCACACTGTTCTGTTCTTCCTTGTCAAATATTCCTCTCACTTTTGTCTGGATTTGTAACGATAGTCTATGCTCATCTTTCCATGGAGTTCGCTCTGGAATAGTTGTTAGGGGGATACCAACTGTGGGCAGATCAGTGGTTTCTCTGCAGAGTCGTTTGGCCTGGTGGATAAAACTACTTCTTTTCAACCGCCCCATAGCTAGGTTTTCAAATCTGTTCTTCATAGGGTGGCCTGGCAAGCTGAGGAACTTTTCTGCTTGTATTAGCGTTTTCGTATCTCTGCGCTCACTCAGTGCCTGTGTCCTCCCCATCTTCTCCATTTCCACTATAGGGGTTGATCTCATCCCTCCTGTGGTGACTCTAAGTGCTTGATTTTGCACCTTGTCCAGTTCTTGTAGTGTGGTATTTGATGCTGAACACCACGCAGTTGACCCATATTCCAGGTGTGGTCGTATGCTCTGTTGGTAAACTTTGCTAAGTATTTTCGTACTGGCTCCCCATGTGGTTCCACTTAGCTTTCTCAGGATGGCTATTTTCCTTCTGGCTTTTGCTACTGCTTTGTTGATGTGCTTTCTCCATGACAGCTTGCCATCAAATGTTACTCCAAGGTATGTTGGTTCTTTATCTTCTCTTAGGGGTGTTCCATTTATCTGGATGATCCCTGCCTTTTGTTTTGGAGAGAGGGTAAATAGGGTGGTGCTGCACTTGTCAGTGTTTATGCTGACACACCATCTATTTGCCCATGCAGCAAATGTATCTACAGCTCTTTGTAGCAATCTGGTGGCCACTGATGCATATTCATTTGTGCTCCATAGAACCAGGTCATCGGCGTACATTGCCGCTTTAATTCCATGCGGTAGGTGAGCAACAAGATCATTGATGAAGATTAGAAAAAGTGTGGGGGACAAGACTCCGCCCTGGGGGACACCGTGACGCAGTAGTACTTTCTTGCTCTTGAGTCCGTCTATCTGTACTCGGGCTCTTCTGTTGTGCAAGTATGCTTTCACCCATTTGTACATTCTTCCATTGACTTTGCAGTTTCTCAGTTTCTTCATCAGACCTTCTTTCCAGACTTTGTCAAAGGCTTTCTTCAGATCTATCCATGCCGCAAGCACCAGCTTCTTCTCTTGGAATGCATCCTCAATTTCTTGAGAGAGGTAGGTTGTCTGATCTTCCGTAGAGTAGCACTGCCTAAAGCCAGCCTGCTGTGGCACAAGGATGTTTTTACTTTCAATGTACCACTGCAGTCTGTGATTGATGATGCGCTCCAGTGTTTTGCAGAGACAGCTGGTGAGGCTAATTGGTCTGTAGCTAGAGGCAATGGAACCATCTTTCCCTGATTTTAGGAGGGGTATCATGATTGCTTCTCTCCAGGCTTGTGGAACACTGCCTAATGTCCAGCTGTTATTGAAGATCTGCAACAGCTTTGTTTTGGCCTCTGTTCCTAGGTTCCTGATCATTTCATTGGAGATACCATCAGCTCCTGGTGACTTTCTCATTTTCAGTTTTGATATGGCTAGTTCCATTTCGCTGATTGTGATGGGTGCCTCCAGAACCTCATGTACTATTTCCTTCTGTCCTTCTGGCCGTTTCTCTCGAATCTCTTGTTGTTTCTCTGGACTAATTTTGATATTGCTATCTTGTGCGAACGAGTCCGCAAAATGGTCAGCTGCTTGCTTTCTTGTTAAGATTTTTCCATCTTTATGTAGAGCAATTTTTGAGTTTCTCCCTGTGCCCTCGTCATTAAGCTGTTTTATTAGCTTCCACAATTTCCTTGTGTCTCTTTCAAAGTTCAGAGACTCCGTTTTCTCCTGCCAGCTTTTCCGTCTAGCCTGCAGCTTGGCCCTTTGAAATTTGGCTTTTGCATGCTGGAATTTATTGTGGTGCTCTTGGCTGGGTGTGGCCTCTGCTTGCTTTCTACACACTTCAACATCATTATGCAACTGTTCCAGTTCACTACTCCAGTAGGGTTTATATTGTTTACGGGCTCCTCTTGGTACTGTTTCTCGCTGTTTACGGGCTCCTCTTGGTACTGTTTCTCGCGCTGCCTGTAGTATGCATTTCCCAAACTCTTCAACTGCTTTATTTATGTCTTTCTCAGTGTTCAGGTTTCTAACCAGTATGCTGGTGCGATGCTTGTACATTGCCCAGTCTGCTTTCTTGTAGTTCCACCTCGAGAGGGTGCTGCTTTCACTTACAAGCTCATTTTCTACGGTTAGAAAGACTGGCCGATGGTCACTGCCACCAAGTTGTTTCCCAACAGTTCGTGTAATGTTCCACTCCAGGTCTGGTGAATGAAAAGCCAGGTCAGGTGTAGTTGTAGAGTGCCATGATCTCGAGTAGAAAGTATGTGGGTCGGACGGCTTGTTAATCAACATCAATCTATTCTCATCCTGCCAGTCTTCCAGTCTCTCTCCTCTCTGGTCCATGTGATCATAGCCCCAGCTCTGCGAGTGGCTGTTGAAATCGCCACACACAATCATTTTTTCTTTTAGTGGTAGAGTGTCCAGTGCCTGTGGGCGGTCACTTGGACAGTAGTAATTGAACAGATGTAGATCTGTATTACCTGTCTTAAGTTTAAGTGTCTGATACTCAGCCCCTTCCATGTAGACTTTGATTTGGGAAGCCATGATGTTATTTCTTACAAGGGTCAGTATCCCACCTTTTCGCCTGTTCTTTCGGTCAGATCGGTAAAACTGGTAGCCTCTGATTTTGAAGGCTATATTTTCATTGAGGTGAGTTTCTTGCAAGCAACATATGCTTACTTTTTCTTGGTCCAGGATGTTTTCTAATTCTATTTTTTTTTTTTTGCTGACTCCCTCCGCATTCCAGTGCATTATTTTAAGTCTTCGTTTAGTATGGCCAGTCGTCCTATTCTCATGTCCCCTGGCTCCACAGGACGTCTGAGAAGGACCTCCAGTAGTTGGGGTTGGACCCTTTCGAGACATAGGGCCCGGCACTGCACCTGCCTGGGGGTCCAAAGCAGGGCGAGCACCATAACGATTAGCAGTAGTCGACATATTCCATTTTGCGTGATTGCGTGGCATCCTGATTTCTGTGGTGCGCCTCTTGGCTGGTTGCCTCCGTCTTCAGCACTTTTGCTGCATAGGTTATGTATTCACGAGCCATTGAGGTATTTGAGCAATGTTGGGCGCTCACCCCAACACCGCGCCTCGGCTACATACAGCAACATTTGGAACCCTGGGGCTAATATAATAAGCCCAATGTGCCTTAACGTCGTCATCGTCGTCGTTGTTGTTGTTGTTGTTGTTGTTGTTGTAGTTGTTGTGACCTACCGTTAGTCAGCTGGAACAATAGACGGCACAACCTGCTTTCTGTTTGCGCTGGATGTTGGGCTGCTCTCACCAAACCCGACACCCAACATTGTGCCAACGAAATTTGGGCTGGGGACCGTAATTCAGGGGTTACCAGCCACACCCATACGAGAAAATACAGCATACAGATTAAATATCATGGCAGCTCAGAGCAGGCCTTAAGCCTTGGTAAGCAACTGGTCTAGGAAGGAAGCTTCGACAAGCGGACAGTTAGAGTATGGCTTTGTTGATCCGGCAGCTTCCGCGCCTTGTCTTGTTCCAGAAGTATCGGTATTACCTTTTCTCTGGAGTAAACTAGGCAAACCAAGAGAGGGATCATACTGCATAAGAAAATAGTCTGTAAATTCAGTCCGGGCTTTGTGCAATGGAGAGGTTAACTCCATTTTACAAACTCGCCTGTCCAGACGGCAAGGTGCCTGTCAGTCAGTCTGCAGGAAGGGAAGATATTCCAGACAGTACGTCTTCAGCCATTGTGGAAATCTGGAAGGATTTAAGCCTAATCTGGAGTCAGGCGACTTAAATTTTCCGCCACCGTACTTCCAATAAACAATACAATAATGTGAAATAATGAGTGGTATTTGATCTCTACTTCGACCGTCTGCGACCAACGGTCCTGCCTGAATGGCGGGAATTCAATTCTTGATCCCTTTTATTGTTGTCAGTCGAGGTTCGTGACAAAAACTGGCCTTTGCCAACGTTTGTTTTCCTTCTTGTTTAAGATGAATTGATCCGCTGTCTACATTGGCTTGTTTGTTGACAGTACCAAATCTCCCGTGTCTCTATGGATGAGTGTGTTTCCTGGGGTTGAATTTGTCTCTAATCTTTATCCGTTCCGCTATCTCCCGAAGGTTAGCTACCTCAAATACAGTTCTAGATGTTTTTGTTACATTTGCAGGCTGACCTGGTTCAGCTATTATGGCGGAGTCCTTGTTGGTTTTCTTAACCTGGTTCAAGTTGAAGGGTCAAAAATCGCAGATTTTATTTTCTTAATCTTTGTTGTTGTTGCTGTTTTGTTGTTGTTGTTGTTGTTGTTGTTGTTGTTGTTGTTATTGTTGCTGCTGCTGCTGTTGTTGTTGCTGTTTTATTTATTTTTTCAAAATTGATGTTATACATAACATCACAGACCTACAGTTCAGATAAATTCATAGACGTTGTTTGTCCATCAAGAATGATGATGATCATTCATTTCATCCAGAGGGGTTGAAAGTATGGAGCCGTGAGTTCTAAGATGGCTGATAAGGCCTATCTTGGCTCGAAATGTTCTTTGACAATGTGGGCAAGGAATGCTTGACGTTCCAGGAAGAGTTCCTGCAGTTGTTTTTCTGTCCGGCCTTTTCTTCACAGCTCTTGCAGTTCTGATTACTCCACAAGTGACTGCACCTTTATGTAATGATGTACGCCACGAATTGCGGTCTTTAGCATCAATTCTCCCAGGTCTCCCAGGTGTCAAGATGAATTCCAAAAGCTTTCAGTGAGATTTTCAGAGTATTTGTAAAACGTTTCCTCTGGCCGCCTTGGAAGTGTTTACCACAACGCAGCTCACCGTAAAAATTTTGTTTAGGGAGCCTTGTGCTCTGGCATTCGAGTTAAGTGACCAGCCCAGCGAATCTGATTTTTCATTAGTAGAGTGCGGATACTGGGCGTGGACACTCTTTCCAGAACTTCAGTGTCTGGGATCTTGACTTGCCATTTAAACTTCAATAGCTTCCTCGGGCAGACTGTGTGGAAGTGGTTTAATTTCCTAGCATGTCGCTGATAAACGGTCCATGTTTCACAAGAATATAGCAGTGTGGATAATTCAACTGTTTTATAGATTTTCAGCTTTGTTTGCAGGCTTATTCCATTTCTGTCCCATTCATTTTTGTACAGTCTGACAAAGGCAGCGCTGGCCTTGGGGATTCTAGCATTCACTTCGTCATCAATTGTGGCAGCTTGTGACACAGTGTTGCAAGATAGGTGAATTTGTCCACAACACTTAGTCTATGACCGTTCACCTTGATATTCAGCACGGTGTGATTATTCCCTGGAGCTGGCTGGTACATAACTACAGTCTTCTCCAAGTTGACATTAAGCCCAACGTTGGCACAGGCATATGAAAAAGCTGAAACATTGTGTTGCATGTCTGCCTCTGAGTTGGCATATAGAGCGCAATCATCAGCAAACAGCAGTTCTCTGATGGTGTCGCTGTTAGTTTTGGTTTTGGCATACAGCCTTCAGAGATTGAACAACTTTCCATCTAAGCGGTAGTTGATGTCTATTCCAATGTCATTGTTCTCGAAGGCATTCGTCAGCATAGCTGAAGATATGAGGCTGAAGAGTGTTGGTGCCAGGTCGCATCCTTGCTTCACTCAATTTGTGACAGGAAATGGCTCAGACAGTTCACCAGATATAAATTCATAGATAGTACAATGAACGATCGCTTGCTTTTCGGGGTTCTTCTTCTTCTTCTTCTTCTTCTTCTTCTTCTTCTTCTTCTTCTTCTTCTTCTTCTTCTTCTTCTTCTTCTTCTTCTTCTTCTTCTTCTTCTTCTTCTTCTTCTTCTTCTTCTTCTTCTTCTTCTTCTTCTTCTTCTTCTTCTTCTTCTTCTTCTTCTTCTTCTTCTTCTTCTTCTTCTTCTTCTTCTTCTTCTTCTTCTTCTTCTTCTTCTTCTTCTTCTTCTTCTTCTTCTTCTTCTTCTTCTTCTTCTTCTTCTTCTTCTTCTTCTTCTTCTTCTTCTTCTTCTTCTTCTTCTTCTTCTTCTTCTTCTTCTTCTTCTTCTTCTTCTTCTTCTTCTTCTTCTTCTTCTTCTTCTTCTTCTTCTTCTTCTTCTTCTTCTTCTTCTTCTTCTTCTTCTTCTTCTTCTTCTTCTTCTTCTTCTTCTTCTTCTTCGTCATCTTCTTCATCTTCTTCTTCTTCTTCTTCTTCGCCTTCGACATACCCACGAGAGGTTCCAACACACGGGGCATTGTATGTGTGTTTGTGTGTGTGTGTTGTGTGTGTGTGTGTGTGTGCGTGTGTGTGTGTGTGTGTCGGTGTTAATGTTTAAATGTCCCATTCCATGCTATAAGGCCTATTTGGGTATATCTTCTTTGCGTTCATCCGGAGTGATTTTTCAGATGTAATTGCGGAGAGTTGTTACTCATCCTTAAGCCGAAACCCTTGAGCCAACTCATACGACTTCTGCGTGCATTTTTGACCAGGTTAGCATTCATGGGAGACTCAATTTTGTGGTACTGTCTGCATTCCAGCTTGTCAAGTTTGAGCAGTCGAAGACTTCACGGTCATCCCTCAAGAGAAGGCAGGGACAGTCCATGGTATTTTCCGCCATCCAGGGTGGCATCAATAGTTGCAGAGCCGACACATAGCGCCCTGGTGCTGGTCTCACGAGGGAATCGTCACGTCCTGCTCATAGCTGCTTTAATTCCTCATTTCAATATATTGGGCATTTCGTTCGTCCCGGGCCGTTCCCGCACAAACGAGACCTTCTGCAGACGGTATCCACTCAGCGAGTTTTCGACTCGGACATGTGCTTGTCGTTGTGCCCGGGAACAATATAGTCAGAGCACGACTCTATAGTTCTGGGCACGACGGACATTCGGAAACTTAGCTAGTCAGAGGTGTTCCGGACACGAGCTATTCGGAAAACTAGTTAGTTAGAGCTGTTCCTAGCACGAAAGACATTTCACTCGGACGTTTTATGCGTTGTGCCTAATTTATTTGCACCCGTAGGCCAGCACATCAGACTTCAGCCGGCATTTTTACGGGTTTGCCTTCCCGGCGTTTCGAGAGACGTTAGACTTTTTTTGCTGTAGTGTCGCCTACATCTCAGCTGGTCAAGGTAGAACGGTCAGTGACATCACGGTCAACCCTCAAGGGAAGGCGGGAGCAGGCCATGGGCATTCCCCCGCTATCCAAGGAGGCTTCCATAATTGCAGAGCCCGCACATATTGCTCTGAGACTGGGCTCACCCGAGGAGTTGCCACGTCCTGCTCATGGCTGCTTTAATTCCTCACTTCCATGTGTTGGGCATCTCGCTTGCCACTGGACGCTCCAGCACACACAAGGAACGGTCAGTCTGCGGGCGACATCCACTAGGTAAGCTTTCGCTTCGGACTTCGAACTTCGCTATCCAAGCGGTCCATTTCGTGTTATTGAGACATCTTTCCACCTTTGACTACACTCTCCGTGAATATAGATACAGGCATTTTCCGTAACCATTTATCCATTAGGTAAGCTTTCGTTTAGGACTTCGGACCACGCAATGGGTTCTAGCTAAGCGTTCCGTTTCGTGTTATTGAGACGTTTTTCCACCTATGACTACACTCTCTGTGAATATAGATACAGACATTTTTCGCAACCATTTCGTGCGACTTGTTCTACCTTTTATTCTCGCTTACGAGGTAGGCTACATATGCTGCCGGCTCAGCACCTTACCTCAGTGAACCAGTGAGCGAGAAACCGCCAGGCCCTCTCATTTGTGGATCCTTCATATCCCCCAGATGAGAGCTTTCGAACAAGTATCTGAACTAAGTATGTAGCTTGCTCATCATTTCACCTCTGTTTTTCGGTATGTGGGTATCGGCCTTGCTCTCACATCCGAGGGTTTATGGCTTAGAGACGTTCAGCCATATCCCTCAACTTGGAGCCTTAGTCTGGACCACGAAATAGCGGCATCGTTCGCCTGATTTAGTCTTTGACTGCTATCCTCAGTCTACCTGCAGAGCAGCAGGTTGTGTCTCGCTTAGTCTGGTTCCTATCTAAATGCTTGTCCGACATGTAGTTTTGTTTCCGTCGACAATGCTCTTGTGGTTACTGGGACACGCAACACCCCCCCCCCCTCTCCCCACCGCGACAAGGTGGAGACACATCGGGGGAGGGGGGAGGGGGGGGGGGTTTGGGTATATGATGTTAGTCCCATATTTTAGCCAACGGACATTGGATGGGTGATGTGGTCAAAACCCAAACCGGCTACCTTTACTTCCCACAACATTTCCTGATACCCTGGTGTGTGTTTTCCTCTGTCGACCTGAGAGCCCAAGTCATTTTTCTTTCTTTTTTAAATCACTACCTCAGTGGAGATTCAAACAGATCCACCGTGTCGTAGACAAAAATGAAAGCGCCATGGTGTCCATTTTTATACTACGTGAACCATTAACCAGACTCGGGTGTTAAGTGTAAGCTATGAACTACCTGTAACATAAAGAGTTAACTTTCGGTTGTTAAACTGACAAATGACACAACAGAACGATAAATGATGATCGTGAAATAAAGATAATGAAAAACAGAGAACATCTGGGATGAAAGAAATCCCTGGATCTATGGCATGACATTAGAAGGCCGGAGTGAAAATTGATTAATTGATTAAATTGATGTTTGATTCGTGCATTTGATTGAATGTCCCTAGGGGAATTTCAATAAACGCAAATTGCACGGAGAGTATGTTGCTGTAAAGTTGTAAAGTCTTTGTTGTTCTGAAAATACTTCGATTCAGTTCTGTTCTGCGTGGGGTATCAACGGGTACACATATGTCACACACACACACACACCCACACACACACACAGTGAGTCTATGTGCGAGCGAGAGAGAGAGAGAGAGAGAGAGCGCGCGCGAGAGAGAGAGAGAGAGAGAGAGAGAGAGAGAGAGAGAGAGAGAGAGAGAGAGAGAGAGAGAGAGAGAGAGAGAGATCATTTAACTGATTCAGTCCAATATTAAAATGTAATTTTGGAGCAAACATGATATACAATCAAATGAACAAGTATTATAATGTAAATTTCCGTTTGCGTAGCATTCATTCGGAGTGTTTGTTTGTTTGTTTGTTTGTTTGTTTTTCAGACGTAATTGTGTTGTGCATGTTTACATCAGAGCTGCGATAATTGAGCCTTTCGGCCGACACATCCGACTTCCGCGGGCATTTGTTGACCGGATTAACCTTCCCGGGTATATATGGGTATGACTCACTCCCCTCCAAAGAGGAACGAAACAGGAAAAGAAGTGTGTGTGTGTGTGTGTGTGTGTGTGTGTGTGTGTGTGTGTGTGCGCGCGCGCGCGCGCGTGCTTGTTTCTAAACCAGAATCACCTGGAATCCAAGTACAGAAATATTTAAACAAAAAACCGTTCCGGTCCAAAGAATCGCCTAATGAACTCAAGAGGGGGACAACATAGCCGAATGAATAAGAGCGCTCGCTCTTAAACTTCCGGTGTTCTGATGGCCACGACGCCCATTTTGTTATTTGTGATCGTGTTCAAGTACTTTTGGTGCTGTATGTGATTTATTCAATAACATAACAATAAACTTAAGAGAATTAGATCAACACCACACAAGAAGGGCTAAGAATACCCCGCAGAGCAACAGGAATCTTCCAATTAAAGACATGTCAGTCGTGGTAGCGTATTGGCTAGACACTCGCCCGGTGAGCCTGCTGCTGTTGATGTACTAGGCAAGATTACGCTCAGTAGTTTGCCATTGCTTTCTGAGCGACCGGCTCACATACCCTGTAAGTTACCGAGGCGGCGAGAACCGCTACCGATTCTCGCGCAATCTCGTCACTCACGAGAGTATACGAGATTACGGAGAAAAGTCGCTAACCTCTAAGCCAGGAAGACCGGCTTTCAGAATTTTTTTTTTTTTTTTTTTGTATATCCTTTACAGAACATCGCTGTCAACACCAGTATCTTTCAGCTGTATGTTGATTTCTTGGCAAGATTACGCTCAGTAGTTTACCATTACTTTCTGAGCGGCCGGATCACATACACCGTACGTTACCGATGCGATTCGAACCACTGCTGATTCTCACCGTCATCACGTTACCTACGAGAGTATGCGAGATTACGGAGAAAAGTCGCTAACCTCTAAGCCAGGAAGCCGGCTTTCAGAATTATGTTTTTTTTTTAAATTCGCATTTCCTTTACAGGACATCGCTGTCAACAGCAGCATCTTTCAGCTGTCTGTTGATTTCTTGGCAAGATTACGCTCAGTAGTTTGCCATTGCTTTCTGAGCGGCCGGCTCAGTTATCTCGCAAGTCACCAGCGGGGGTATAACCGCTCCCAGCTCTCACCCGCTACGAGACTCTGCGTGATAAACGGGATTACGGAGAAAGTGTTGTAACTCCTCGGCCAGAGAGACCGGCTTTCAGAATATACTCCACTAAAATAACATTTAAGGTTCTCACTTTAAGCCCCTTGTATTTAAATGACAGTAAAATCAGCGCGTTGTGATAGTAATTCGATACCCACATTCTTCGCAAACATATCGTATCTGTTGTGTGTCTGGGGGTATTTCAACAAGGCGCTTTGTTGTATCCCCCTCGGGATTGCATTCCACTTTGGCGATAAGCCGCATCGACAATTTCACTAATTTTCCTTTGTGCGTCAGTAGCAACAACTGTCGACGTTGTTGTGACTTGGGCCAACACTGGTAATATAAAAAGCTAATCCACGTGCAAAATTCAGTCCAGTGCTATGAGAAGTAGCTTGTGTGTACTATGCTCGAGTTTAAAGCGAACAAGCGCAAAACAAAGAACGACTTGGTTTTTTTTTTGGTTAACACTTTAATGGAGTGAGGGTTGGACACACATTGGGGGAAGTGGCCAGACAGCCTGCCTCGCTCTATGGGGGTCGTGGGTTCATTGTGGAACTCCGTCATTCAGTTCACGACTGGTTAGTTTAGTTAAGTTTAGTTAGTTAAGTTCAGTTAGTTACGTTCAGTTAGTTAAGTTTAGCTAGATAACATTAGTTAGTTAAGTTTAGGAACGGAGCATAATGGGGACGACCTGTTGCTGTGAAGTTGGAACCGTGACTAACTAACTAACTAACTAATAAGTTAGTTAAGTTTAGTTAGTTTAGTTAGTTGCGTTTAGTTAGTTATGTTTAGTTAGTTACATTTAGTTTAGTTAAGGTTAATTAGTTACGTTTGGTTAGTTACGCTTATTTAGTTACGTTAGAGCTGATTGATTAGCTAAGGAAGGAGCAAAAGAAGAACAGCCTTATGCGCCCATAAAATAACACCAAAAGAAAAGAATGATCAAATCAGTCATAATGCCACCAAAACCTACTCAAGACGATTACCACGTTATGGACAGACCAGAACAGGACATTATTCTGCGCCTCAGAACAGGACACAATAGATTACGCAACCACATGTATACAAAATTCAAGATTGGTGAAACAGCCATGTGCACATGTGGATTGGCGTTGCAGACAGCAGAGCACATACTCCAGGACTGCCCAAAATATAACATATCTAGGCGAACCTTCTGGCCTAGAGAGACGACAGTGGAAGATAATCTCTGTATGAACTAAAAATGACAGTTAGATTCATATAAGAGACAACACTGCAGTTATAGACATATTTCACGCGAACGAAAGAAGAAGAAGTTACGTTTAGTTAGTTACGTTTAGCTAGTTAGCTAGCTTAGTTAGTTACTTTTACTTATTTACGCTTAATTACGTTTAGTTAGTTAAATTTAGTTAGTTAAACCTAGTTAGTTAAGTTTAGTTAGTTAAGTTTAGCTAGCTAACTTTAATTAGTTAAGTTTAGTCACTTAAAGTTAGTTAGTTACGAATAATTAGTTACATTTAGTTAGTTAAATTTAATTAGTTAAGTTTAGTTAAAAGAAGATAAGTCGACGGTCCATCCTCCCTACAGCTTCTCCTCATCGCGTTATACTCTTTCTAGTAGAACCTCCTTCGCTCTTGAATTATTCGTCTTTCCTTCTCAGGCGCTGTTACTTAGGGGACGGTGTTTCATCATTGTCAGACACACGAATTCGAGGGTTCCATATCAGCCGGGTTTTTTTTTTTTTGCGTCGATTTTAATAGTATGAGGTGTCCGCCATTCTGAAAGTACTGGCAAACTACTGAACTTAATTGCCTAATAAATCAGAAACAGTCAATAAGTGCTAGGGCTGACTGTATCGTCCTGTAAAGGACATGCAACCAAACCTGTATCCGTAGACGTGTTCATGGTTGGTTGGATTTTGCAGCTAAAGTTTTCTACGGGAGGGGGTAGCCAGCCCAAAGCCAACCCTTCATAGACGCCTCTTAGGACGCGAGTACATTTCTTGTGTTGAGCGTAGAATTCTTTGAGCTATTTGGGCAGTCATTCATCATGTGACGGTTAGCGTGGGTGGTCATGTTTCGCCATCTTACACGATCACCAGAGTCGTGGATCTGCTCTATGTTCTTGTCCCGAACATGTCATGTGGTCAAGCCATCCAGATATTTACTTCTCTGCCTTTCCCTTGTTCTTTTCAGCTCAATATTGCCGATTGTCACCAAGTTCTCTAGTTTATTTCTTCTCATAACGTGCCCCCCCCCCCCCCCCAAACCAAAGGGAAAAAATTTGACTGTCTACGTCTAATTTCTCTAATCAGTCTGAGGCTTTCATTTGCATTTGAGCAATCATATAGGATTAAAATGTAACTCTTTGTGCTCCAGATAATCTCTGTAAATCAGCAACTGCTTGTAGGGTTAAAATATAACTCTTTGTGTTTCATGCAGCAATCACTGTAAAACAGCAACTGCTTGCAAGATATTCGCTTATTAAAGTTCGCAGAAGACATCAGGATTAATCTACATAGGTCAGTTTTGTGCAAACAGAAAGACCTGATAGGCAGTTTAAAATTAATGTGGTAGACAATTGACATTACTGTGCGAATATGTGTATATTTCAGCATGAAGGATTTATCTAGTTATTTTATGTTGTGTGATTTCTGCAGTATGTACTTGACGGGATGCACTGAAATATGCCAGGCAATAAATCGTGTAATCTCTTGTTTGAGTTTTCATTATTCAAATTCACTACGGGAAAACATTGCTTTGATAACCTGTTCATTGATGTTGCCGCCTTACCAATCCTGATATTTATTCCTGATATAGCGATAATTTACTGTTTATCGCGCATCCTAGATACTTTGTATGTAAAATTGTCTACTATCTCCAGTCGGCGTCGTCAATAAAGATTGATGGTACCCCATGTGCACCTTGTGACATAATCTGTGTCTTCATTTTGCTAATTGTTAAACCAAATTCATGATAAGCATTGGGGAATGCATTTAGTAGATGTAATTCTTCCTCAGTGTGAGTCGTACTTGCAGCATCATCTGTAAGCAGCAGCTCTCTGATCAGTACCCTCCTAATTGTGATCTTAACCTTCAAACTCTGAGCTTTGTAGAGGCCGCCATCTGAGCGTTAGAGAATGCATATATCACCGTCCTGATCACGAAAAGCATATATCAATATAAATGAAAAGTATATTCCAAAGAGGGTGGGAGGAAGTACACAGCCTTACTTACCTCCACTCTTGATTTCAAACTCTTCTGTAGATTCACCATCAAACTTGATTATACCATTTATGCCTTGCGGAACGACTCCACAATGGACAGAAGAGTGACGGGCAGCCGAACTTCTTTAGCGCCTTGAACAGACGCTCACGACTTACCAAACCAAATGTCTTTATGAGATCGATTAAGGCAATAAACAGTGGTTGATTCTGTTCACGGCATTTTTCTTGCAGCTGTCGCAATAAGAATATCATAGCAATGGTAGACCAGTTCCGTCGAAAGCCAAACTGTGATTCGGGGTAGGCTTGATCTCCCAGGTATTGAAATCTGCGCAGAACAATTCTGGTAAATACTTCCCCAACGATACTTAAGCCTGTTGTTTTGGTTTTACATCCTGTGATTCAGACTGTGTCCTAGCCCCAAGCACCCATTGAAGCGGGCAGGCTGAGGCGCATTAGCACCCAAATGGCGGGGGGATGCCCAGATTGAGGCGGGCGGTAGCTGATCAGTGACACCTGTAGGTTTTCCCACTGTTAGAGGCAACTTGTGGCACCCCTGTCTGCGCCAACTGACAAGGACTTACAATACGTAACTGCTACCTCTCGCTTTGTTTCTGAGACTGGTTAAGACCAGGGATGCAGTTATTTCTTTCCATAGCACAACGCCTTGGCTGAATTGTAGAGACCGTGTGTTGCCCATGCCGCATGATCCCTCTCTCGACCTGCCTAGTTTACTCCAGAGGAAACGTGACACAAATACATCTGGAACAATACAAGCTGCAGAAGCTGGCTGATCAGCAAAGCAAAGCTCTGCCTGTATACAGCGCATGATACAGCGCAGGAGGAAAACCACGTAAAAGATAAGAGTGATGGTATCAAGAACAAATTTCAAGAAAGTATACCAACTTACAAACCGGCAACATTGGTTTCATTTTCGTGCCAGGGCGTGCGAGTGTACAAGAAAATTAGCAGGCTGACATGCTTGCGGGTAAGGCTACTGTGGAGGGCGGACGAGCCATGGGCCAAGCTGATATACTGAATACGTTACGAGAATTAGACTTTTTCGAGAATCTCGTGATGACTGTGAATCTACAACCATGGCCAGACTGCGAGATCAGCAAGTTTAAAGATGTATGGCAAGACAAGAACACTATCCAAGAAGCCAAAGAAGATTAACAAACCAACAACACAGAACAGGTGTCATGTGCCGCTTACATGCTGCGGGCTTTACTGAGGATGGGTCCGATCTCTTATGGATGAGGATGATCTGTCGACTAACTAATTTACAAACGGCATTAGGAAGAGGGCATAAACGATCTTTACATCTCTTTCCCTCCCCCGCTTTCCAACTCTTCACTGGGGTAAATGAAGGAAGAAGAGAAGATAGAACACCCATTAGGCACCTGTCTACACAAATTACCAGTTACGGAAGGTCGTTGAATCCCTGTACTTTTCTCCGAGAGAAAAAAAAAAAAAAAAAAAACACCTCACCTCCGACGGGACTCGAATCCGCAATCCCCGGCTAACACAACATGTTGTGGTTAGGAGGCCGATGCCTTATCCATTAGGCCACGGAGGCTTGGTTAATTTGAGCAATCAATAGTAAAGAGGGGATTAAAATTAAACTCCACATAATTGAAACTACAATTTAGGGCACACTGGACTCATAGTTGACATGACGGAAACTTTGAGACTATAGCACATATTTTTAAAATAAACCTATGCTGGCCTGTACAGCCTGACCTCTTTTTGAAAGAGGATTGTTTTGGCTCCTTTCAACCGTGGTTAAGCCTAAGCTGATCACTGATCAGGCTAACGCAAACGTCGAGATAAGTATTTCTTTATGTTATCTCTCTGTATAGTGTATGTATTATTGTTTTGATTTTTTTTTTTTTTTTTTTGGGGTTGTTGTTGTTGATAAAGACTTCATTTGAAACGGTTGTCTGTATCTTTGCGTGTGTTTTAGTCGTCGAGCTGCTTAGACCGATGCGATCCGATACGTTATGTAGAAGGAAAAACAAACTTTCCACCTCGTTCAACCAGCTTTCAACCAGCAAAATAAATAATAAAGCTTTAACAGCCTTTGTTATAATTGTGGTGGTTCATGGTGCAGTTTAGTTTCGTTTTTTGTTTCTCTGTTTCTGACTTTAGGATGCAGTAGAGTTAATGCCCGGAACGTCAGCTGGGAGTTTTGGCTTGTAGGTTTTCCTTTCTGTCTGTTTCTTCCTGCTTTTCCGTTTGTCAGTGATGGCTCGTCTCTCGTCCGTTTTGAGTGTATGCAGTCCTTGGAAAGACTCTTCCTTTGGTTTAGTTGCTTTGGTTACTTGTTTTTGTATGTTCTCAATAATGAGCATCAAAGGCACCCGCATGGCTGCCCCCTCTTCGGGGAGTTTATTGAGTTTATCGGACTTTTCAGTCTGTCGATGACAGCTTCTGGCGGCTCCGGGCGTAGCCCTTACCAGGATTCGTCCATTGGAGATGTGACTTTCTTTCTTCTTCAGTCTCTTGGAAAAATCTTTCCTATCTCTGCCATAAGCTTGCTATTTGCCTCTTGATTTTTGTAAAGGGTAGACACTGGCTTGCCTTTAAACTTGTTGGCCATTGTAGATGGCGCTCTGGCTTCAGCTTGAGGTTTATCTGTGGGATTTGGTCTGGCTTCTACTGGCTTGTGTTTGGTTAGCTTCCTCTCTTTTTTCAGTGCTCTCTTTCGGTTTGTATTAAGTGCAGTATATCTTCGTTCTATTTCTTGATTTGGGTCATGCGTGACACCTCTTGTTGGATACTACGACAAAGGGATTAAAAGGCCAGAGGGTAGACTTCATTGCACCGGGTTTCATCCCATATGGTTTGATTTCTTTCCGCAGGGCAGCCCGCCAACAGCGTCGCACAAAGCTCGAACTCCGTAGCTCCAGCGACGACCCCTTCGTAGTCTCCGAGAAAATTGCACTCGTGTACCAAACGACGTAGGCCGGAATCGAACCTACAACCTGTAGAGTGCTAGGCAGGAGGCATAACCACATCGCACGAAGACTCCCAGTGTCCTCAATAATTGTCTTTAAAAAATAAACATACACATACGAATTGACTCAAACCCGCAATTCCCGGCCTTAAACAACACGTCAAGTTAAGGAAACCGATGCCTTATCCATCAGGCCATGGAGGCTATATGGGTTTAACAATCAAATGGCAAAGAGTGTGTTAAAGTTATATTATGTATCCTTACGTTTGCATAAAGTCATTTCTTCTTCTTCTTCTTCTTCTTCTTCTTCTTCTTCTTCTGCTTCTTCTTCTTCTTCTTCTTCTTCTTCTTCTTCTTCTTCTTCTTCTTCTTCTTCTTCTTCTTCTTCTTCTTCTTCTTCTTCTTCTTCTTCTTCTTCTTCTTCTTCTTCTTCTTCTTCTTCTTCTTCTGCGGTCATCCGGAGAGTTTTTTCGGACGTGATTCAGTTGTGCCTGTTTACAGCAGAGCTAAGTTCTTGCGCCATTGGGCAGACACATACGACTTCTGCGGGCACTTTTGACCGAGTTAATCTTCCCGGGGGCATAAAGTCATTTGATTCCCTTATTGTGTACGACGTAGTTATTTTTGTATAGGATTCGTCAAAGGAAATCAGACGCAGGCTGACCATAGCAACACAGAGTTCAAGAACCTACTTCACAACGCAGGGCTTAAGAACCTTATAGCACAGCACAGGCCTTAAGAACCTACGTCACAATGTAGAGCTTCAGAACCAACGGCACAACGCAGAGCTTAAGAACCTACAGCACAACGCAGAGCTTAAGAACCTACGGCCCAACGCAGAGCTTAAGAACCTACAGCACAACACAGGCCTTAAGAACCTACGTCACAATGTAGAGCTTCAGAACCAATGGCACAACGCAGAGCTTAAGAACCTACAGCACAACGCAGAGCTTAAGAACCTACAGCACAACGCAGAGCTTAAGAACCTACAGTACAACGCAGAGCTTAAGAACCTACAGCACAACACAGAGCTTAAGAACCTATGGCACAACGTAGAGCTTAAGAACCTACGGCACAACGCAGAGCTTAAGAACCAACGGCACAACGCAGAGCTTAAGAACCTACAGCACAACGCAGAGCTTAAGAACCTACAGCACAACACAGGCCTTAAGAACCTACGTCACAATGTAGAGCTTCAGAACCAACGTCACAATGTAGAGCTTCAGAACCAACGGCACAACGCAGAGCTTAAGAACCTACAGCACAACGCAGAGCTTAAGAACCTACAGTACAACGCAGAGCTTAAGAACCTACAGCACAACGCAGAGCTTAAGAACCTACAGCACAACGTAGAGCTTAAGAACCTACAGCACAACGTAGAGCTTAAGAACCTACGGCACAACGTAGAGCTTAAGAACCTACGGCACAACGCAGAGCTTAAGAATCTACAGCAAAACGTAGAGCTTAAGAACCTACAGCACAACGTAGAGCTTAAGAACCTACAGTACAACGTAGAGCTTAAGAACCTACAGCACAACGCAGAGCTTAAGAATCTACAGCACAATGTAGAGCTTAAGAACCTACAGCACAACGTAGAGCTTGAGAATCTACAACACAACGTAGAGCTTAAGAATATACAGCACAAAGTAGAGCTTAAGAATCTACAGCACAACGCTGAGCATATGAACCTTAACTACGATACAATGCAGAGCGTGAGAACTTACGTCACAAAGCAGAGCTTAAGAACTTATGTCGCAACACTAGCAATCATCATCATCAAGTGCCGTGCCAGCTGGCGTAGGCGTTCTTGGCTCTCCACAGATCTCGGTCTTTGATGTTCTGGATCAAATCTGCTGATAGCATTCCTCCATACCACCGTCTCAATCCATCCAGCATCATTTCCTTTGGTCTGCCTCTGCCTCTCTTCCCCTTGAACTTTCCAGTTGTCATGATGTTCTCCAATGCTTCTCTTCACATCACATGACCGAAGAAACCTGTTTGTCTCTTTCTTATTGTTGTATGTAATGTTCTAGTTTCATTAGCCTGTTTCAGGCAGTCGTTGTTAGTTACTCTGGCAGTCCAAGGAATTTGCAACATTCGTCTCAGGAACCACATCTCTGTTGCTTCTAATTTCTTTTCAATTTGTTCATTTACATTTAAAGAGTCACTGCCATACAGAAAAACTGGTTCTACATACCAATGCAGTACTCTCTTACTTACATTCAGTGACAGTGACTTATTGCACAAGATACCCTTCATTTTCTGAAATGCGGCATTTGCTTGCCCTATTCTGCTCTTAATATCTGTTGTACATCTTCCATCTAATGTTATAAATGTCCCTAGGTATTTAAAATTATCCACTTGGTTAAGAATTTTCCCTTCTATTTCTATGTCACATTTTGGTGTCACCATTTTCTTTGATATCACCACTATTACTGTTTTCTTGATATTCAAGGAGAGTCCCTTCTTTGCACTCTCTGTTACTACAATGTCCAACAATTGTTGGAGGTCTGTTGAATTATCCGCCACCAATACTGTGCCCTCTGCATTGCGTATATTATTTATATCTTCTTCTTCTTCTTTGCGTTCATCCGGAGTGTTTTTTCAGATGTGATTGTGGTGTGTCTCGTTAGGCACCCTTGGGTCGAAACCCTTAGGCCAACACATCCGACTTTTAGCGTGCATTTTTGACCAGGTTAGCATTCCTGGGAGTCTCTCACTTTTGTGGTACTGTCCACCTCCCAGCTGGTCAAGTTGGAACAGTCGAAGACTGCACGGTCCTCCCTCAAATGAAGGCAGGGACAGTCCATAGCATTTTCCGCCATCAAGGGTGGCTTCCATAATTGCAGAGCCGACACATAACGCTCTGGTGCTGGGCTCACCGAGGGAATCGTCACGTCCTGCTCATGGCTGCTTTGATTCCTCACTTCAATATATTGGGTATTTCGTTCGCCCCGTGCCGTTCCCGCACAAACCAGACAGGTCTGCAGACGGTATCCACTCAGCGAGTTTTCGGACATGTGCTTGTCGTTGCGCCCGTCAGAGCTGTTCCAGGCACGACAAACATTCGGAAAACTACCTAGTCAGAGCTGTTCCGAACAAGAGCGGCATTCGGAAACTAGGTAGTCAGAGCTGTTCCTAGCACGAGAGACATTCGGACGAGACATTTCACTCGGACGTAATTGCGTAGTGCCAATTTTTAGTTTGCCACCCGTAGGACGACACTTCCGACTTCCGGCGGGCATTTTTTAATGAGGTTAGCCTTCCTCTGGTTTCGAGGCACGTTAGACTGTTGTGATGTCGCCAACATCTCAGCTGGTCAAGATAGAACGATCAACGACATCGCGGTCGGCCCTCAAGGGAAGGCAGGGGCAGACCATGGGCATTCCCTCGCTATCCAAGGAGGCTTCCATAATTGCAGAGCCGGCACATATTGCTCTGAGACTGGGCTCACCCGAGGAGTTGCCACGTCCTGCTCATGGCTGCTTTAGTTCCTCACTTCCATGTGTTGGGCATCTCGCTTGCCACTGATCGCTCAAGCACACACCAGGAGCGGTCAGACTGTGAGCGACATCCACTCGGTAAGCTTTTGCTTTTGACTTCAGATCACGCAATAGGTTAGCTCACCGTGCGTTCCATTTTGCGCCATTGAGACGTTCTTCCACTTTTGTCTACACTCTCTATGAGTTAGATACAGACAGTTTTCGTAACCATTTCCTTCGACTGGGGCACTTTTCTGACTTTTTTGTACTCGCTCACGAGGTAGGCTACTTGTGCTGCCGGCTCAGCACCTTACCTTCGTGCAGCAGTGAACGAGAAACGGCCTGGCCCTCTCATCCGGGAATCTCTCATATCCCCCAGCTGAGAGCCTTCGAACATGTATCAGACCTGAGTATGTAGCTTGCTCAGTATCACGCTTCTATTTTTCGGTAGGCGGGTATCGGCCCGGCTCTCAGGTCCGAGGGTTTGTGGCTTAGAGGCGTTCAGCCACAGCCCCCGACAGGGAGCCTTAAGAGTTTTGTCCGGACCAAGAACTTCTGCCTTCGTGCATCTGATTTAAATTTTTGACTGCTATCCTCAGTCTACCTGCAGAGCAGCATGTTGTGTCTCTCTTAGTCTGGTCCCTATCCCATAA
The DNA here is from genome assembly GCA_963921405.1 of Cepaea hortensis. NCBI lineage: Eukaryota > Metazoa > Mollusca > Gastropoda > Stylommatophora > Helicidae > Cepaea > Cepaea hortensis. The sequence continues at coordinate 54,258,990 of OY992884.1, forward strand.
GCTGTCCGATATGTAGTTTTCCATCCATCGGCAAGCAAATGGGGTCGATGGGACACGCAAGCTCCCCCACCACGTCAAGGTGGAGACACATCGGGGGAGATATTATTTATATTATAACCTCCAATTAGTATTCCTGGCGTCTCTTTTATCTCTCTCATTATTACTTCGCTATATAGGGAGAAGAGATCTGGTGACAAAACACACCCCTGTCGTACTCCTAGCTTTGTCTGTTCGTAACTACCCTCTTTATGTCCCATTTTAATTGCTGCTATTTGGTTCCAGTAAACATTCTTTATTATTCTTAAATTGTTCCCATCAATGTTGATATCTTCCAACATTTTAATCAGTTCATCATGTTTTACTTTATCAAATGCCTTGGTATAATATATGAAGCACAAATATATGTCTTTCTGTTTCTCTGTTGACCTTTCTACTAGTGTCCGTAATGTATATATAGTATTGTTTGTGCCCTTTTGGTCCACAAATCCATACTGTTCTTCACTAATTTCCATTTTTATTTTCTTTCTAGTTCTTCTCATTATGATTCTGAGTAGAAGCTTAGTGATATGGTTTATAACAGGGGTGGGCAATCTACGGCCCGCGGGCCGCGTGCGGCCCGCCAAGTGATTTTATGCGGCCCGCGAGGGCATTTAGAAATAAAAAGTTTTAATTCGTTTTTAAGTTATTTTGTTGAATTTTACAGAATTTCATGTACCGTTATGATGAGTGTCAATAACAAACTTAAGATTGAAGATGAATGCCGTGTTTTTAATGATGAATGGACAACTAAGTACTGTTTTATAAAAGTTGGTAGCAAATCAATTTGCTTGTTGTGTCGTGAGTCAGTGGCTGTCTTCAAGGAGTACAATCTAAAAAGACATTATCCAACAAAACATTCCGATTTCGGATACAATTTAACGACCGAAGAGAAGGAAAGGAAATGCCTTGAGTTGGTGAAAAATTTGGAGAAACAGCAAACTGTTTTCACTAAACAGTCTTCAATTTAAGATGCTGCAACTGAAGCTAGTCTTGTGCTGTCACACAGGCTTTCTTTATCCCTTCATACATGCTTCTGATGTTTCCCTTATCACTTGCGATTTGAATGAACTCACATAACTTGATCCAATAGTCATTCGCACACTGCCTGGCAGCCTTTTGTACATCCTTCCTCGCTTGCTTCAGCTCACTCAGTGTTACGCGTTGGTCTTTCCTTGTTTCTTAAGAGAGCTATCTTCTTTTTATCAATCAAGGGCTGCAGTATCTGGCTGTTTGTTTTGAATATCAAGCATGTTATTTACCCAGTTGTTAGTGTCATCAACCTCATCAGATCAAGAGGACTTAATCGCAGACAGTTCATGTCATTACTTGACGATTTGGAAACTGAACATTCCGATGTCCTGAACCACACCAATGTTCGATGGCTGAATATCGGCAAGGTGTTAAAAATGTGACTTTAAAACTAATATTGTCAATAAAGAGTGGCAATTAGACTTTATGTTTGCCATTACAATTATGGAAAAGTTAAGTGAACTGAATGTCAAACTTCAGGGCAATGGTGTGTTTGCACATGAACTGTATGTATATGTAAAATCATTTCAAGCAAAACTCTCACTGTTCTCCAGACAAGCAAGTGAAAAAAGATTTTGTCACTTCCCTTTACTGAAACAAGAAACCATTTCTACCGAAATGATTGAAAAATACAAAGCAAAATTAGATGCATTGATTGAAGAATTTGGATGGAGATTCCAAGATTTCAAGAAATTAGAGCCATAGTTCAATATTCTCAGTTCACCTTTTAGTGCAGAAGCTGATACAGCCACAGAGGACATACAGTTGGAGCTGCTTGACTTACAAGCAGATCATGATCTGAAAGAGAAATTCAAGACAGATGGTTTGCTGAATTTCTATGGATCTTTATCACAAGAATAATTTCCTAACTTGAAAAACTTTACAGCTAAACTTTTATCATAATTTGTATCAACATACATTTGCGAACAAGCATTCTATTGTTTGAAGATCAACAAATCTAAGAATAGGTCTTTATTGTCGGACTGCAATTTGCATGCTGTCATGCGAATTTCAACAAGTAAACTTGCTCCAGATTTCAAGAATATTGTCAAAAACTGCAAGCAGTTACATACATCTCATTAGAAATCAACAACTGTAGTGACAATGTAGTCGCTGTGTGTCTAAATTAAAGCCATTGATAGATAATAAAGAATATTTGTTATAATAACAAGCTGTAAAATCTTATTAACAAATTAGTAAAAGTTTGTGTCCATATTGTCAAATATAATGTATAAGTGTATAAGTAAAATAAAAGTCCAATAATTAATTATTTATACTGCTTAATAACCTATAAATAATTAATAATTACTTATTGTGATAGGCTGCTGTAAACAAAATGGATATATATATATATATATATATATATATATATATATATATATATATATATATATATATATATATATATATATATATATATATATATATGCGGTCCGCCAATAGCTTTACATTTGTCAATGCGGCCCTCCGCACGAAATGTTTGCCCACCCCTGGTTTATAAGATTAATTGTACGAAAATATTCACATTCAATTGCTCCTGGTCTTTTTGGTATAGCTATAAATACAGATTTCAGCATATCACTGGGTAAATATCCACTGCTGTAAATATCATTCAACATGTTGGTTAATATATCTACTCCAAATTCTCCCAATACTTCTAATTCTTCTGTTGTGATTATATCTGGCCCAGCTGTCCTTCCTTTCTTCATATGTTTTACAGCGTCAGCGACTTCTTCTTCTGAATAGGTGGACCTTCCAAGTTACTTTCTTCTGTTAGTTCTTCCCTTTCTCCATTATATAATTCTCTTATATACTCATTCCACCTCTTCATTATAGCACCTTCCTCCGATAATATCTTTCCTGGGGGGCTGAGTGGTCTCGAGGTATGGTGTCCGCCTCGAGTGCTGGAGGTCCCGGGTTCAGGCCCCGGTGAGGACCAGGATTTATTTAAAAAATCCACCTGGACTTCCAGTAATTTCCCCTGGTCTCTGGGTAGTGAGATCGGACGCCCGTGTGTATTGTTGCGCACGTAAAAAATCCTTTGGCAGTTGAGAATCGAAAAAGAGTAGCCTAACGGCGCTGCCCGGGCAAAATTTCGAGTTAAAAAAATCTACCCAAAGCATTTCAGGATCCTCGCCGATGCAACGGAGTTCGTGCATTGAGCTGAGTTTCTCCAAACTCAGGTTTGAGTTAGGAGAAAAACGGAGCACTTATGGGTTAAACCGTGTGCCGTGATGTTCATCCAACGACTAAACGACTAAACGACTAAACGATAATATCTTTCCTGTTTTTGATTTCAAACACTGTATTTATTCTTATTTTTCTTCCCGTGAGCTCACTGATTTGTCTGTGCACATTTTTTTGGTATCTTTAATGGAATTTAATTCAATTTTTTGCACTGCTCGTTTAACCAACATTTTTTTTTTTTGCCTTCACAAATTTATTTTTTATTTCTTTATTTATCTTAGCATATTCTTGTTTGTCATTTTTACTCTGTTTTCTTTTGTCCATCAGCATTAATATTTCTTCATATTAAGACACTAGCAAACAGGTTTCTAAAATATGTTTCAGAAAATACATCTTAACTATGACAACATACAGATGTAAATCATGGACCAATTCGCAATCACTAAAGAAGACAATTGGAACTTTTGAGCTGAAATGTTACAGGAAAACTCTTAGAACATCGCGAAACAAGAAGATCTGAACATCGAAGAAAGCTGGCACATAAACAGTGTCATCGAAATTGAAGTTAAGTTGAGTTGAGTTGAGCTAAGAACCGACATCACTGCCCTCAGGATATTCTCATATGCGCTTCGTTCCCTCGTTCAACAACCAGCGAAGAGTCACACTACAAATAGTTCCCACCGCTATCTGATTGAAATTTCTACTGGTCTTCCCTCTCAGTTTTGGGATTCTACCAGAACCCTTGCCAATTCCCCCGCAATCTCATCTTTCCACAAACGGGTTTTCAATCTGTTCCTCCACCTTCTCCACCTGATTCCACAGGCGCACGACCACCTCTCCCTTGTCCATAGATAATCTATCACCCTGAGGTGCATTCCCTGCCAGCCTATTACCCTGTTCATGTTCCCGCACCCCCGCATGGCCAGGACAAAACATCCATACAATTCTTACAATATGTGACTTTTGAAGCGAGGTGAGCCATTCCACACGAAACATTCCTTTCTCAACTTTACTAAGCATACTCCTTGAGTCCGTGATGAAGACAGTGTATGCTGCAGTGGTCTCCTCTAACCTACGGAATGCCGCTGTGAATGCTTCTACCATATGCCATACTCTCCTTTTTCAAGAATCGCCCATTAGCCTTCGCAATGAAACCCCAACCACTCAGCCTGTTTCTCACCACTGATCCATCAGTATAGATCACCATGTCACCTTGATGTGTGTTACTCTGGATCAGCTGTTGCACTTCAAACTCTGTGCGGCCCGCTGCCCATTCTCTGCACTCACCGCCCAGTGTTACTATAACAATGTGCCAGTCCGTCCTGTCTGCCGGTACTTCAACCCACTCTTTTTCACGATTGATGGTCTCTAGATCGCAAACTTGATATATAGATATTTCCGCCTGTGCTATCCAGGACCTGCCTCGTCTTAGTCTATGATCCTTGACCTTATCCATGGCTTCATGCAGGGATGATCCCTATCTGCAGCAACTGAAATACTGTGTCATATTGAACCACTAACTTCCAAATACAGTGTTGACTTGTTTACACAATCATCTAGAACATTTGCATATTAATTATGTTTAGTTTTTAACTATCATCTAGAACATAATATCTAAAACAGTTTTGACATGAATGCCTGTTCTACGGCGAAAAGGTTGTGTATGCAATTTGTAATCCCATATACCGCGTTCGAAACACAGCTGCAGACGATTTTTTTAGCAGACCGCCTTGCGTTAGTTCTAATGAAATGGTACAAGGGCCGGTCTTTCAGGGGGAAAAAATGACAAACAACTGAACGTAAACGAGCCAGGAAATCACAAACAGCAATTTAAAATATGATGGGGGTTTACTGCGACGTCATGTAAAGGGCATGCAACTAACTAACTAACTATTAATATTATCTAAACATTACCCACAATTGCAACTTCAACAAGCCAACTATTACCTAGAAAATTACTCAAATGATTGTATTAACAACTTTTTGTACCTTAGAATCAGACAAAGAAGCCAAGCTGAAGCTAAATTATCCCGCTGTACATTTTTGCTACCGAAAAGAAAACTTGGTTCTGACCCCAAAATAAATCGAAGCTAATGAGATAACGCCATTACTTGTTCATCAACAGGACCAGAGAGGGAAAGGAGACACGGTCTATTGTTCAGCTATCGATAATATTTTATTATTGGTAATGATATCCTTATTGCTAATGTGCCAGTGCATTGGGTTTTTGGAATGAGAAGCTGAACAATTCATATTTTTTTCTGTTGTATCGATTGACCGCACTTTGATAAATAATTATCTTCATTGTGGCTTTTCCGGAGGAATCCGATCTCTGATGTGTTGCATGAATGGCGCCTGACGTTTAACTTCCGGCGGAAACTGAACTTTAATGCGATACGCGAATGCCGGGCTGGTATTGTTTTGAGGAAACGGGTCATTACTGTCATGTATCAATGGCGCTTGACGTAGTAGATGAGGCTGATTGGTTGATTGTGAATCACTGCGTTTTAACTCTTAAAGTCCGATGCATTGGCGTTCAAGTCCGTTTAGGTTTTACAAGAGCTTGCAGATATAAGGGTGAATTGGCGCAGAGACTTTTCTACCGATCCAGTTTTAAAAAAAAAGTTAGTTGCATACCTGTTACAGGACGTCACAGTCAACCCCAGCATATTCAGCTACTTGTGATTTCTTGACAAGTTTACTGCTCAGTAGTTTGCTATTTCTTTCTGAACGACAGGCACTCATACCGTTGTATGAAAATCAAAGCAAGGTAATCTCCTGCCAAATCGCCTGCAGCTGTGTTTCGAAGGCGGTATGCGGGATTACGAATTGCATTCGCAAAACCATCACCGCGGAACCAGTGCCGACCCAGAACCGAAGTTTTATCAATATGGCTACTGCGTTGTAGAGAGACTGTTCTCCCCTCCAAGGCCAGAAACCAGTTACCTTCATGCACTCCCCATATTGTTCATCTCTGTCTCTAACTCTGTTCTCCGTGTGTCTGTAGGTCTCACTCTACTTCGTTTCCAAGGTGGCTTCCAGAGAAATGACTTTCTAGTTCAACTATTATTACATTTTATCAGTGAGTGTCGTATCCATCGCCAGCGTCTCTTCCCAGCCTCTTGGTTCCAGGGATCCAAACATGGGGGTTTACCGTCGTTGTGGTTCCAGGGATCCAACAATAGGGGTTTACCGTCGTTGTGGTTCCAGGGATCCAACAATAGGGGTTTACCGTCGTTGTGGTTCCAGGGATCCAACAAAAGGGGTTTACCGTCGTTGTGGTTCCAGGGATCCAACAATAGGGGTTTATCGTCGTTGTGGTTCCAGGGATCCAACAATAGGGGTTTACCGTCGTTGTGGTTCCAGGGATCCAACAATAGGGGTTTACCGTCGTTGTGGTTCCAGGGATACAAAAATTGGGGTTTACCGTCGTTGTGGTTCCAGGGATACAAAAATTGGGGTTTACCGTCGTTGTGGTTCCAGGGATACAAAAATGGGGGTTTACCGTCGTTGTGGTTCCAGGGATCCAACAATAGGGGTTTACCGTCGTTGTGGTTCCAGGGATACAAAAATGGGGGTTTACCGTCGTTGTGGTTCCAGGGATCCAACAATAGGGGTTTACCGTCGTTGTGGTTCCAGGGATCCAACAATAGGGGTTTACCGTCGTTGTGGTTCCAGGGATCCAACAATAGGGGTTTACCGTCGTTGTGGTTCCAGGGATACAAAAATGGGGGTTTACCGTCGTTGTGGTTCCAGGGATCCAACAATAGGGGTTTACCGTCGTTGTGGTTCCAGGGATCCAACAATAGGGGTTTACCGTCGTTGTGGTTCCAGGGATCCAACAATAGGGGTTTACCGTCGTTGTGGTTCCAGGGATCCAACAATAGGGGTTTACCGTCGTTGTGGTTCCAGGGATCCAACAATAGGGGTTTACCGTCGTTGTGGTTCCAGGGATCCAAAAATGGGGGTTTACCGTCGTTGAGCTGCTGCGGAAGTCCGGATAAACACACATCATGTGACCTAGAAGCTCCGCGGAAGAAGCTACACACATAAATACAAGCGTTTCAACCCAAGTCTTTATCAACGGAACAAGAAAAACGAAACAAGAAAAAAGGAAAAAGAAAAGAAGAACAATGTATATTACTATTCTGAAATCCAATCCATAAAACTGAGAAGTGGAAACGGATAATTGTGCTCTTGATTCCAGGGATGTTCTGCATTAGATTCAGTCTAGAGTGGAAAGCATAAACTTGAACATTTTGAAATGTGCGTCTTTGAACTCTTCCGGAGACAATAATATCAATTGGGTAAACTTTGAGGCCACTAAGGCAGTACATACATAAACACACACGTAGCTTGGCGCTCATTAAAGTAGAAGACAGATACAGAAGTCTAGTTGGTCATGCGTCGAAGTACACTTGTTCTTACAGAGAGGTACTGTCGTCATTTGGAGGTTACAGGTTCAAATCTCGGTCTGTAACTATAGCTTTGAATTGTTAAGTTGGCTAATCACATCTCATCTCATCTTGTTCCTCTTGAACCTTGCGGTGTCGAGGTGTAGCATAAACAGCGAGAGAGTGCTTGTTTTTGGCTTCATATTTGTAGATTACCATGTTGTCTAGTGCGTCCTCTAATCCCTACTTCTTCCTTCTACTTCTCTGAGCGCCAAACAACACATGAATGTTTATTCGAGAGACAAGAGCGAGTTTACAGTGTTTCTTTTTTTCTTGTTTCTTTTATTGTTTTATTTTTGCGCTCGCTCGCTTGGAACTGATGCGTCATCCATACAGGTTACTTCTAGTAGCACGAGACTAAATTTTGAGTGTGGATTAGCTTTCCCTATTACAAGTGTCTCTCACCAACAGGCGAACCCACTCCGACTTCAGAAGTACAGTGTACTTGTAATTTACGTTCCCAAGTCAAGGACGAGAAGTTTTACATTTTACATTTTATTCCAACTGACCAGTGTAGAGGTTGAACCCGCTACCTGGGCATCAGCACATGGGATGATTAGGAACGAGCGTTCTAGTCCATTCGGTGTGGTGGGAAACGAGCCGGCGGACAGATTAGCTGGGTCTGCACTGCTGGGTGGTGTATTGGTGTATGATAAGTTAGACGTCGTCAGCGTCATTTGGGGTCGTGTGTATAGTGGGGAAGAACCGATAGATCATCATGTTCTGGAAGGGACGGTGCTGCAGGGAATGACCGGATACTCTGGCCGACCCTCAGGACTCCGAGGCAAGACCAGACAGACACATAAGCACATTGCCACTGGTACCATTAGTAATGGGACTCTTCACTGGCTGTTGGTGTTGAAGACGGAGCACGTATGGAGATGTCCCGAGTGATATGTTGTCGGTTCTTGTCTCAACTCAACTCAACTCAAGAAGAAGAAAGGCGTCTGATATGTTATTGACAACAACATACACCGAGTGTCGATTGGTTTATAAAATATGAGGCTAGTACCATAAACACATTGCTCTCGAAGACGTGTAAAGGGGATCGTTAACTGTTTACTTAACTATGTTATGTCAATAACTCCTAAAGTGACAGGGCTAGAGAATAAAGACACGTGAGGAATGCAATGGGCTTAACAATTACAAACAAAATAAAATGCATTAAAATACATGGAGCTTAAATCGAATTGAAATAAAGATTTATGTACAAATAATACGCCAATTGCACGGAATCGTTTCAGCGTTTCTGGATGTTGAGTATCTTTATATGTCTGCTTTAATGCCGGTCTTTTACCGTTTGTTCTTATCTCGTCTTTCGATATCAATCTCTGTCCAATTTCCTCTCTGCGTTTATTTCATTCGGCTTCACGTCAGTCGTTCCATCTTAAAGACCGTTATTTTTTATGGGCTTTCTCTGTGAAACGGAAATGGCCTAACTGCTATAGAACGACAGAAATAGTCCTTGCGCGGATGGAGAAGCAAAGCCGGCGAAAACAAAACAAGTCGAAGTAAACGAAGAACTGCAAAACAACATGGACTGGATTGCGAAATCCGAAGCAGCTTAATTATTGAATTTTAAGTAATCAAATAGCTCCTTAAGTGATTCATTACCAAAGGATGATATATCGCCAAATGTGACCTCCCATTTGAGCAGAATAACAACATATCACCATACTAGGGTCATCGTGTTACTGATTTTGTTTCGCGTATCTTACGCAATTGTACTGCTCAGTGAACGGAAATTTACATTGTAATACGTCTTTATTTGATTGTGTAACATGTTTTGTTTTTCACTGAATCAGTTAACCCAGTTGTGGGATTAGAAATGTAAAGATGGAGCGATTTTTTTTCCATGTGTGTTACCGGGTTCCTTGTGTGAAGCAAAGAATATTAACACAGCAACCTACTAAGCATGTCGTAAGAGGCGACTAAGCGGCCTTGGTCTGTGTGTTAACGGTACCCTAAAGGGAAGCAAAGAATATTAACACAGCAACCTACTACGCGGGTCTAAATGGCGACTTAGGAGAATACCGCCCGGGTTACACCGGGTTCTTTAGGATAAATAAAGACAACTTTCACAATGTAAACTTCCATGAAGGTTGTAAGACGCGACGAAGGAAGGTTGGCCTTGGGGCTGGCTTCTTCATTGAGTAGAAAAATCTGTAGTCACAAAATCCAACCAATCATGAACAAGTTCAAAGATAAAGAAAACAGAATAACCAAGTCAGCCAGGAGGAATTGAGGCTATTCTTGAAAAGACATGACGCTAGCGGAGAAAGCCACAAGGCGTCCGGGTTGCAGATGTACCTCCTTTCACCCAGGGAAATCTCCAGAATTGATACCTGGAATGTTAGAGCTATGCGTGAGTCAGGTAAGACAGCGCAGGTGGTGGAGGAGATCAAACGCTGCGACACTGACATTTTAGAATTACCTAAAACAAGGTTAACAGGAATACCGATGAACCACGAGGTGAAGAAAAGATGCTGGCCATGGAATGCTCACACACCGAGAAATCTTGAAAAAAGTATAAATAGAAAAGCCTTAGTCTGGAACCCACATGACAAAAGAAATAGAGGAAGCCCTAAAATTCACGGAGAAGAGAATTAGAAACAGAAATGAACAAGGGCATGGGTGGAGCTGCGTGGGAATCTATTGTCTGTGTGGACGATAATTCTCTGGGGGATGTAATTCTATCACAGGCAAGTGTAGCCCAGATACCTAAACCTGCTGTCTTTTCCCAATTGTTCAGATTCAAGTTTTACCTTCAAGTGCCTGTGCCACTATTAGGAGAGTTGACTTTCTACTGGGGCCTAAAACTGAAAACAGTTTAATATGTGTGACTCCTGCGACAAAGTGAGAGATAGTACACAGTGTACAAACCTTACACAGTTGAGTTCGTTGTAGAGTATGCACACTGTGTCTGTGTTTATTATCTCTCAGTTTCTCACAGGAGACACGTACCAGTCTGTTTTCATTGTGTATTGTTATACCCTGCTGCAGCTGCTACCGCTCTTGTCTATACTGTATATTCCTAATTCCCTACTAGTCGACATGGTGTTATATATTTAAAACACAGTAGGGGAATCGACTTATGAGAACACCACATCAACACCACGTGGTATTGACGCCCGCATGCTACCAGGATCCATAAGGGAAGCAAAGAAAGGTAACGCTGTAACCTACCATACATGTCGTAAGAGGCAACTAGGGAGGCCTAGTGTGACACAGGCTACCTCATGTCCTAGAAAACTTTAGCTGCAAAATGCAATAAGTTATAAACAAGTCCGAACTGCATGATACGGGTTTTTTTTTTTTTTTTTACTCACAGAAACATATAAAATAATAACACATTGTGGTATAAGTTAGAAACTTAGAGCAGGACGAAGATCTGCATAGAAACATATAAAATAAATACATCTTGTCGTATAAGTTTGAAACTTACAGAAGGACAAAGATCTGCACATAAACATGACAAAACACCTTGTTGTATAAGTTGGAAACTTAGAGAAGGACGAAGATCTGCACAGAAACATGAAAAAAAAAAAACACCTTGTTGTATAACTTGGAAACTTAGAACAGGACGAAGATCTGCACAGAAACATATACAATAAAAACACCTTGTGGTATAAGTTAGAAACTTAGAGAAGGACGAGGATCTGCACAGAAACATATAAAATAATAGCATCTTGTGGTATAAGATAGAAACATAGTGAATACGATGATTTGCAATTGGTGAGCCACTGCACGGGCAACGTTTCCTGCCTCGTTTGTGCCCATAGCACTAAGTTAACTACTCTAATAAAAGCAGTAGTCTAGTCAGGTCTTAAATAAGACTGAGCTACCGTATGACAGTAGACGGTAATACACGCTTTCTGTAATCGCCGAATGTTGTGCGGTGATCACCAAACCCGACACATTGCACCAACCACTTCGGGTGGAGGAGCGCGATTGGGAGGTTTCAAGCCTGATCATTATGCGAGGAAATGCAACCAAAAGACCAAATGTCATGACATGGCAGACAAACCATAAGCTTTGGTCGGCAACTGATCTAGGATCGAAGCTCTGACAGGTGGACAGTTAGAGCATTGATTTGCTAATCCGACAGCTTCTGCAGTTTGTCTTGTTCCAGATGTATTCGTGTTACCTTGCCTCTGGAGTAAACTAGGCATGCCGAGAGAGGGATCATGCTTCATGGGCAACACATGGCCTCTACAATTCAGCCCAGGCTTTGTGCTATGAAGAGGTATAAGCCTCATCTCTGGTCCCCGCCATGGGTTTTAGTTTTTATGACTGTTCAGAAGCACAGTAAACCAAATAATAGTCTGCCAGGACGGCAAGGTGGCAGCAGTTGCTGGATGATGTTATATTTGCAGACACCTTGATGAACGTAGTTTCACATTTCCCTGACATACCGGGTCGAACGGCGACATCAGCTGCAGGCCATTTGGGAGCTGATCATTTGTGTTGATTTCAATGGTTTGATAATCGGCCGTTCTGAAAGCAATGGCTACTTATTGAAATTAAACACTGTCTAGTAAATCACAAACAATAATTTATGGGGTTGATTGCGACGGCTGTACAAGGACATGCAACCAACTTGAGCACGAGGATGCACGAGACATGGCAAAATACGGGCAGAGTGTTGGGTGGGCCAAGATAAGAGGATGGCATTGTAAAGGGGGGCCCTGCAACATGATCATGTCACATGAGATAAGAGGATGGCATTGTAAAGAGAGGCCCTGCAACATGATCATGTCATATGAGATAAGAGGATGGCATTGTAAAGAGAGGCCCTGCAACATGATGATGATGTCATATGTGATAAGAGGATGGCATTGTAAAGAGGGGCCCTGCAACATGATGATGATGTCATATGTGATAAGAGGATGGCATTGTAAAGAGGGGCCCTGCAACATGATGATGATGTCATATGTGATAAGAGGATGGCATTGTAAAGAGGGGCCCTGCAACATGATGATGATGTCATATGTGATAAGAGGATGGCATTGTAAAGAGAGGCCCTGCAACATGATGATGATGTCATATGTGATAAGAGGATGGCATTGTAAAGAGAGGCCCTGCAACATGATGATGATGTCATATGTGATAAGAGGATGGCATTGTAAAGAGAGGCCCTGCAACATGATGATGATGTCATATGTGATAAGAGGATGGCATTGTAAAGAGAGGCCCTGCAACATGATGATGATGTCATATGTGATAAGAGGATGGCATTGTAAAGAGAGGCCCTGCAACATGATCATGTCATATGAGATAAGAGGATGGCATTGTAAAGAGAGGCCCTGCAACATGATGATGTCATATGAGATAAGAGGATGGCATTGTAAAGAGAGGCCCTGCAACATGATGATGATGTCATATGTGATAAGAGGATGGCATTGTAAAGAGAGGCCCTGCAACATGATGATGATGTCATATGTGATAAGAGGATGGCATTGTAAAGAGGGGCCCTGCAACATGATGATGATGTCATATGTGATAAGAGGATGGCATTGTAAAGAGGGGCCCTGCAACATGATGATGATGTCATATGTGATAAGAGGATGGCATTGTAAAGAGAGGCCCTGCAACATGATGATGTCATATGAGATAAGAGGATGGCATTGTAAAGAGAGGCCCTGCAACATGATCATGTCATATGAGATAAGAGGATGGCATTGTAAAGAGAGGCCCTGCAACATGATCATGTCATATGAGATAAGAGGATGGCATTGTAAAGAGAGGCCATGCAACATGATGATGATGTCATATGTGATAAGAGGATGGCATTGTAAAGAGGGGCCCTGCAACATGATGATGATGTCATATGTGATAAGAGGATGGCATTGTAAAGAGGGGCCCTGCAACATGATGATGATGTCATATGTGATAAGAGGATGGCATTGTAAAGAGGGGCCCTGCAACATGATGATGATGTCATATGTGATAAGAGGATGGCATTGTAAAGAGAGGCCCTGCAACATGATGATGATGTCATATGTGATAAGAGGATGGCATTGTAAAGAGAGGCCCTGCAACATGATGATGATGTCATATGTGATAAGAGGATGGCATTGTAAAGAGAGGCCCTGCAACATGATGATGATGTCATATGTGATAAGAGGATGGCATTGTAAAGAGAGGATCTGCAACATGATGATGATGTCATATGTGATAAGAGGATGGCATTGTAAAGAGAGGCCCTGCAACATGATCATGTCATATGAGATAAGAGGATGGCATTGTAAAGAGAGATTGATAAGGGAGACATAAGAAGCATGTATGAAGGAATAAAGAAAGCCTGTGGTCCAGTGATCAAAAGAAGTGCACCATTGAAAACCTTGACTGGAGAAGTCATCACTGATAAGAAACAGCAGATGGACAGATGGGTAGAGCACTATTTGGAGCTTTACTCAAGTGAGACCAAACTAGCGGATAATGCCCTCAACGCCATAGAGGCTCTACCAACTCTTGACCACCTGGACACACTTCCCACCATAACAGAAGTTAAGTGTGCTATAAATGAACTTGCATCTGGCAAGGCTCCAGGTAAGGATGGGATTCCAATAGAGGTTATCAGGAGTGGGCAAGACACACTCACTATACAGATCCACCAGCTAATAGAGCTATGCTGGCGTGAAGGACAAGTCCCACAGGATTTCAAAGATTCAAGCATCATAACACTGTACAAGAACAAGGGCGATCGGAGCGACTGCAACAACTATAGGGGTATCTCACTTCTGTGTATTGTTGGAAAAGTATTTGCCAGAATTGTTCTGCGCAGACTTCAAGTCCTAGGAGATCAAGTCTACCCCGAATCACAGTGTGGCTTTCGACAGAACCGGTCTACCACTGATATGATATTCTCATTGCGACAAATGCAAGAAAAATGCCGTGAACAGAATCAACCACTGTTTATTGCCTTCATCGACCTCACAAAGGCATTTGATTTGGTCAGTCGTGAGGGTCTGTTCAAGGCACTAAAGAAGATTGGCTGCCCACCAACTCTTCTGTCCATTGTGGAATCGTTCCACACAGGCATGAAGGGTATAATCAAGTTTGATGGTGCAACTTCTGAAGAATTTGAAATCAAGAGTGGAGTTAAGCAAGGTTGTGTACTAGCTCCCACCCTCTTTGGAATATACTTTTCACTTCTACTGAAATATGCATTTCGTGATCAGGATGGTGGTATATACATTCACTCACGCTCAGATGGCGGCCTCTACAATGCTCAGAGATTGAAGGCTAAGACCAAAATTAGGAGGGTACTGATCAGAGAGTTGCTTTTTGCAGATGATGCTGCAGTTACGACCCACTCTGAGGAAGAATTGCAATGTCTACTATCTGCATTCTCCAATGCTTGTTCTGAATTTGGTTTAACAATTAGCAAAAAGAAGACACAGATTATGTCACAAGGTGCACATGGGGTACCATCAATCTTTATTGACGACGCCGAACTAGAGATAGTAGACCATTTTACATATCTAGGATCGGTGGTAAATAGCAAATTATCCCTAGATCAGGAAATCAACATCCGGATTGGTAAGGCAGCAACAACAATGAACAGGTTAAGAAAAAGAGTCTGGGAGAACAGGAAGCTTACTGCCAAAACAAAAGTCCTTGTCTATCAAGCCTGTGTCCTTAGTACTCTTCTCTATGGCAGTGAAACCTGGACAACTTACTCACACCAAGAGAACAATTTAAACAGCTTTCATATGCGGTGTCTGCGAAGAATTCTTGGTATTAAGTGGCAAGACAAAATCACAAATACTGAAGTATTGGAAAGATCAGGTTGTGTGACAGTTTATTCCATGCTCAGTCTTCGTAGACTTAGATGGATAGGACATCTTAGGCGGATGGATGATGGTAGAATACCAAAGGATATCTTTTTTGGTGAATTACAGATGGGTAAGAGATCTCAGGGTCGGCCTCTACTACGATACAAAGATGTGTGTAAGCGGGACATGATTGATACAGGCATTGATAATGCACATTGGGAGCAAGTCGCCGCTGAACGTGTTGCATGGAGGGCAAATATCAGAAATGGAATAAAGTCAAAGGAGAAAATTATTGCAGAAAAGTCACACACCAAGCGTTTGAGACGTAAGATGGTGCATGATGGTGGAAATGACCACGTGTTCACATGCACCCACTGTGAACGGACATTTACAGCGCAAATTGGCCTTATCAGTCACACTCGCTACCGCCATAGTTAAAAGTTATTATGCCTTTTTAAAGCACAAACTATCGTCTGTCAAGACGGCAAGGTGCCAATGTGTGTATGTGTATTGTAAAGAGAGGCCCTGCAACATGATGATGTCATATGAGATAAGAGGATGGCATTGTAAAGAGAGGCCCTGCAACATGATGATGATGTCATATGTGATAAGAGGATGGCATTGTAAAGAGAGGCCCTGCAACATGATGATGATGTCATATGTGATAAGAGGATGGCATTGTAAAGAGGGGCCCTGCAACATGATGATGATGTCATATGTGATAAGAGGATGGCATTGTAAAGAGGGGCCCTGCAACATGATGATGATGTCATATGTGATAAGAGGATGGCATTGTAAAGAGAGGCCCTGCAACATGATGATGTCATATGAGATAAGAGGATGGCATTGTAAAGAGAGGCCCTGCAACATGATGATGATGTCATATGTGATAAGAGGATGGCATTGTAAAGAGAGGCCCTGCAACATGATGATGATGTCATATGTGATAAGAGGATGGCATTGTAAAGAGGGGCCCTGCAACATGATGATGATGTC
>OY992884.1:54277975-54422975 GCA_963921405.1 Cepaea hortensis
AAGCGAGAAGAGAGGAGGGGGAGGAGGGAGAGATAATATAGAGGGTTGTAGGGAGGTGGTCAGAAGAGAGGGAGAGAGAGGTGTACACGCGTACTGAGAGAGAGAGAGAGAGAGAGAGAGAGAGAGAGAGAGAGAGAGAGAGAGAGAGAGAGAGAGAGAGAGAAGGGGCGGAAGAGAGAGAGAGCCAGTTGGACTTTGACTTCTCGTTCAAATATTAATGGCAAACTTCTGAAAGTAAAATTGCCACGTAAACCAACATGGGATAGGGGTAGATCACGACACCTCGTAAAAGACATGTAACATTGAATATATGGGAAGAGAGACAACTCCTGAAAATTCCCAGCCAACATCTTCCGGTGGATTCCTTCACTTGCTTCCAAAAGCAATAGGAAAATCAGGAAAATCAGTTGTCCTTTTTAGCGCTGAAGACAACTAAAACACGAAAACAAGACTATTATAACTGTCTACATTTCTTTGTATAACCGAATGCAGTACAATGTTAGCGACCAATCATGTGGCTTTATTTGTTTCATCATTTATAAGATTAAACCTGGCAGGGATTTCATTTTGTCAGACAGACGGGTATAGGGGTGGGGTGTTGGTGGGAGGGAGGGGGTTGGAAGAAGCCGTGGCTGAGAGGTTATACTATCCACCCCTAGGCTTACAAAGTATTGGGTTCAATCCCTGCACAGGGCTGGGCATTTTTCCAAGAAACAGTGGTATCTAATGATTCACGCATCCACTGATCTCTTGGGTCTTGAGATCATATACCTAACCTTCTCAGATAAGGGCAAAAACAGGAGCTCCGGTTTGCAAAGTGTGCACATTAAACACCCCGCGGTAATTATAAATGGCAAAGAGTAGGCTGTAAGGCAGTAACCCCTGCAATATTGTTAGGACAGAAGACCTACTAAACAGGTAGATGGAGCCTGTTGCCTTGGATGGAATGTGCGACGGGGACACAAACCTCACACAAATGCATGCGGAACTCGGTAACGCTGGCCTCTGAGGTGCATAACTAGTTCGACGCATTCCTCTTAAAAGAGGAACGAAGTAGGAGAAAGTAAGGCAGTTGCTTATCATTCACATGGTGTCGCAGTCAACTCCAGCATTTTTTTCCTGGCGCCTTCACCACAGCGCCGGCAAAGTAGGAGGATCGCGAGTTACAATTGCAGATCCACATGGCCGAATGGATATTACTTGGGTGTTTTTAAGCATCCGGTGTGCTGATGCCGAGATAAGCGGTTCAAACCCTACACCAGATAGCTGGACTAAAATGTTAACCTGTCGTTTTTGACTTGGGGACGTTAATTACAAGTACCTCTGAAGTCGGAGTGGGTTCGGATTCGCCTGGTTGCGAAGACACTGTTAATAGGGAAAGCTAACCCACACGTAAAATTCAGTCCATCACAACTGTAAATAGCGTGTATGGACTTCGCTTGAATTCAAAGCGATCGAGCGCAAGAAAACCAAAAAAAAAAAAAAAAAACGAGTTACAACCTGTACATATGGAAAACTGTTCGTGCTATGGAGTTAGTGCACTGTGTCGAGATTCTCCTTGTGTGATCAATGGGCGGAGACTGGTTCACTTATTACGATAACTGTGTGCAATTAAAAGATTCCTTGAAAAACCAAACCCTAGGCACGAGAATCTATCACTAGTGGAGACCAACAAAGTATATAGAGTTGAACAATTTAGAATTTATTAACCATCATATGTCAAACTACAACATATGGCATGAATACTCACTGGACTCATCACTTCGAACAACGATAACTAATTAGTGAGTTGAAATGACTAGTGAGTTGATCATCTCAGAAAATAAACACTGAATGCACGACTATAGTGTGTGTGTGTTTTTTTTTTTTTGTTTTTTTTTGCCCCAATATAAAATTCAATATCTCAGTAACCAACTGAGGGAAAATGATGAGATTTAGCATATAACCTTATCATTATGTCCACCCAACAAAAAAAATTTTGTTCTGGAGATTGTACAGCAGATTTCAATGTTTGTTTATATGCTGTATATAATTTACGGCTCAGGGATTAATACCATCATTTTAAGAGTATTACAGCTTCAGCAAGACACATCCGCGCTATTTTTGAAATTGTCTCGTGGTTTTCGTTTTGGCACAGACTGAGCGCATTTATATGGGATAGTTCAGAGGGTGTCGTCAAACTGTGGGTTATTTCATGAAACGTCATTATATAAATAAATCTTACCATTAATGTAATATTAATAGCTAATATTTGAATGTGTTAATATTGTTCAATGGGATTAAAAGTGAAATTGTGTACACTTCAAAACATCGCTATGAAGTTGTACATATCATATAGGCAGCTTCTGTCATTATCAATGTAACATATACTGGTACCTTAGAAATTTTTTCGTGGTGTTTCATTATTATTGGGTCTGTGTAGATTGACATACTCGTTTATAACTGGTGTGCTAGAAATTTTGAATTAACACAAGCAAATACGTCAACAACTTAACCACTTATATCTAATTAATCTAACTTGAAATAGAAAACATATAATCCATAATTTATATCTTTCGTTCTGACATGCGATTCATCCTTTGTATATGTCTGTACTGTTATTCGTAACTGTATGTCTGAGGTGTAAAAGTTAATCACTTTATATTTCCTTTCTCTCCGTGATTTATGTATGATAATGTATGGAATGTTAAAAATTATGTGACTATATGAGTATCATGACTCTCTCATCGTTTTATAGATGAATGAATCATGATTTACAATACCCAGGTGAATGATAATTGCGTCATGATGTCACAAAATGTATGTTTCGTATGATTGGTATCATTAAGTATGTACACAACTGAATGAATGATCATGTCGCGATGTGTATAAATAAATGAATGACTGATCGCGTCATGAAATAACTAAACAAATGGATGACTGATTGCATAAACAAATTAATGATTGCATGATCGCGTCATATACCTAAATGAATGAATGATTGAGTTATGACGTAAATTTGCGTTTCCACTATTATGCAATGCATGTGATGTATGAACTGATGATTGATATGGAGTATGCGCATAAATTAAATACATTTAATTAATAACTGTATTTCCTTCTAGATTCAGTCTGTTATGTTCCTCTGAAATAGATAACTGGTTTCGAAATGTTCGGAGCACGGAAATCCCAAGTTCATCGTCCCAGTATTCATAGTGACACAATACGATTCCGCGAAATGTGAATAGTCCGTCCAGTTCACCTATGTCTTCTGAGAATGCCGATTTGCTTCATTTAATCTGTCAATTACACCAGGCAATATGTACATATATCTAACATAATTAATATATCATAAATATGAACTGTTTGTGTGAATATTTTTTTAAAACATTTTTGTAATGTTGGATCTTGTTTTTGTTCTGTGGCCAGGTCAGTTGTTACTACTAACATGTTTGTGTATTGTGTCTAGTTTGTGAGGGTGTGGAGTGTGCATTGTCTTCTTCTTTCTGTCGACGCACTTGAGCTCTGGTGAGCGCATTTGTTGGGGTGTGGTCGATCTCCCATTTCATGGCCTCTTCATGAGTGTAATCTTTTACCCTGGGAATGTTCCCAATGAGAACCCCGGCACAGGGGTTTGGTAGCACCGCTGCGTTCACTATCCCTTTGAAGTAGGGAGATTGTATATTGATTGATGCAATTCTATATCTTTCCAAAGTGCCACTAAAGGTTCTGCAGGTAACACTTTTGCCTGTGTAATCTTGATCTTTCACCAGCCTTTGGTCAACGCCAACAATAGAGGCGGCGCTATCCCTCACGCATGTGGTTGGTGTACCATTAACCCATGCTTGGTGGACCTTTAGTGTGCCATTTTGAATATTTGCCGCATTGGCCTCTTGTATCGTAACTTGGCATTCCTCGTCAGAACAATCTTTATCTGTTTTCTCCGGGTTGTCATTAGTATATGGTTCTATGATGGCCGCATGTGCCTCTTCCGTATCTTCTGAGTCACTACTAGTAAATATATATGCAGCATTTGCTTCTTTCCACGTTGTCTTCATCGTACATGACCTTGAGGTATGTCCCCAGGCTAAACACGAGAAACATTTGATATTCCTTCTGTATGACTCGTATTTATTCCTCCTCTTATTAATGAGTTCTTTCAAATATGCTGCATATTCGGGGTGACGGTCACACATTTCCGATGAAATGTGGTTTAGCCTGCAATGAGGACATTGTGTGAAATGACCCTTTCTAGGCCTGTCTAATTTTCTATGTGTATTTTGATATGGTCCTTTGTTTCTGTGTTGTGCTGACCTGTTACTTTTACCATACCCTCTTTGGCTCTCTACTTTTGCACTTGCACCTATCACGAGTTCTGGTTGTGTGCTGTCGGCAAATACCTCACGGTGTGCATTATAGTATGACTCACCCCTAGATTCCATCTCAGGTATTGATTTACACTTGTTCTCAATCAGGAACGTAGCCATCACATCAGGGACCGATGATAACAATTTATCCCTGAGCATTAGGTCTCGTAACTTGTCAAAGTTTCCATTCACCTCTGCAGCTTTTAACCATCTGTCATACAAAGATGCGGTTTCAGCTACGTAGTCCAGAAACGTTTGGTTTGACTTAGGTGTGATGGTTTTGAACTTTGTTCTTAATCCCGCTTCGTCCAGCGAAAAATGACTCAATACACGATCTCGAACATATGTGTAATTGGTCCGCAAACTCTCCAGAATCAACTCGATGACCTTTAAAGGCTTCAACCCGAGGTGACGGTGAAATAAGATGGGCCACATTTCTTCTGGAATTTTATAGAATCGTACCAACAGTTCAAAGTTGGCCACCCATGCTCCGACTGAATCGCCTTGTGTGAAGTTTCTAATTGCTCCTTGATATTTTTTAATAGGGTCTTCTGTTTTCGATTGCACTTTCGTCTGTGCAATCTCTGCTTCTTTTTCCATCTCCAGCGTCTTAACTTTCAAATTTCCTTCAATCTCTTTGTCCTTCATTAATACCTCTGCTTCTAGCTTCATCTTCTGAAACGAAAGCTCTTTTTCTTGGCTCTCTTTCTCCAAAGTAAGTTTCTCCCTTTCCAATTCCATCTCCTTATCTCTCGCCAATAGTCTTTCTTTCTCCAACTGCATTTCCTTATCTCTTGCCATTAGTCTTTCTTTTTCCGTTGCCATTTCTCTCTCTCTTTCTTCTTTTTCTACTGCTTTGGCAGCAGCCCTCTCCTCACGTTGTAGCTTCTGGAATTCCTTAAATTCAAGCTTCGCCCAATTCCTGAGGTCTTGGCCTGTTAATCCGGACCTTTCACCTATGTCCATAAATTCTTGAAATGTAGACATGTTTAAGACAATCTTGTCAATTATATAGCTAATATAATGAACCGTATATTTGTATGTGATACAAACTCGAATGAAAACAGCAATTCAAAGTGTCAATAGCGTAAACTTAAATCCAACATCAAGAGAATCAAAATGCTATAATTCAAAAGCAAAGCAAGAGATTTCAGTTACAAACACTGAAAGGAACAAACAAATAAACTATACTGGACTTCAACCCCAGCTTACGAACTACGATATAAGTAATTCGGCCATATCAACAATGAATATCAATTTCAATTTTGATAACACCCAACAGAATATTCAATCAACTCAAACAATTCATACTGGCCTGATTGTGTATGTGATAAAATACTACATATGTTGTAGTGCAGGTCTTGGTGTTTGTGCCGATGTATCCAACCTCCTGTAGTGTCGTAGGTCGATAAGACGAACAGCGTTGTTGTGTAGATCTGTGAATCTGCGTCTGGTGTAGACAATCCGTGATATCTGACAAGTTCCTGTGTATTCCCGATTAAAATTCCTTCACGAAAATGGTGCTCCAGTGTAACTAGAGTAGAGCACTAAAACCACGTCAATAGTTTGTTGTCCAGTAGCTGGTAATAGGTACTTATAGCTGACAGCTTCTTCGCCAGTAACGAATGAAATGTTGTCTGTTCCTGGTCTACTAGCTGGTGACAAATCTCAACTAATAATGGTGGAGTGGACTTGCTTCTTGCATATCTGCCGCAGTAATGTATCCAAGACACAGGAGCTGGCAACATTCGATTTCCTGTACTTCAGTAAGATTGGCCCCCATGTTGCTGAAGAGTGTCTTAACGAAATTCACTCAAACTATTTAACATATAAGGTGTCCAGGGTGTGACACTCTTTCAACAAAATTGAAACAGGAAAACTTAACGGCAATCAACAAGGACTGAAGATCGGCACATAAAATCATTTTCTTGTGTAATTTCAAACCTATACATACGAGTAATCAATCTTCGAAACACTCGCCTTTCTAATTAATCTTGCCGTAATATATCTTTGGATCTGTTGCCTTCGTTCTATTCTTTTCCAAGATCTGGACAATTTCAATGTGTTGTTTCCCTGCTGGAATACATGATCTCACTCCCGTAACTATCTATTCACAAAACTGACGTGATGCCTAGTTTCTTATTTATATCTCAGTTTCTAATCGAGAGTTCTGCTCTTTCTGTTTTTCACGTCATGAACTTCAGTCACGACTTGGCAATATCATGTATTTGTTTTCACAATGTTTGTCTGTTAGTATGGCAAATCTGTCCCAATCTGCTCGTTTGTAATTCCAGCGGGGCAAAGGCTTTTACTCCTGTGGAATATACTCCATATTCATTTCTAGCTTGATTGGTCTGTTGTCACTATCTGCTAATTCGTCAAGCACATGGCGATCAATTTTCTGGAGGATGTCTCCTGTGCAGAAAGCTAAGTCTGGAGTAGAAGTGGTAAACCATTTTCTGGAGTAGAAGCTCGGTGTGTCATCCGCTTTGTTGAGTAGATGGAGATTTAAGTCTATTTCCCAGTCCTCCACTTCATCTCCTCTTTTGTCAGTATCTGGGTATCCCTATCTTTCTGAATGGCCATTAAAGTCTCCGACAATAATGCAGTTTGTGTCACTTATTTTCATGTTTGGGAGTGTAAGGCCCTTATCTGCTGGGCTATACAGATTATAAATACTTATTTTCACGTCTTTTATCATTATATCCGTTTGGTTGTCAGAGATCACAGATACTGCAAGGTATTGCATTTCATGTAAGTATTGGAACTCCTTTGTGCCCTTCGCGGTCGAAACGTGTGGCCTGATATCCTCTGACTGAGAATTTGCGATTGGCATTGAGGTGTCTCCTGAATGCATGCCACAACTATCTTTGTGAAAACGCTTTGTTAGGGATACTTACAGGGGGCCCGGCACTATCACCGCCTGATGAGACTTCACGGGATTAGCACCATAACTATTAATTTTTATCTGTGGCATCATAAATTGATTAAGTTAGTTGCACTGCCTGTGGCTCAGTACATCCGATTTCGACAAGCATTTTTTGGGGTGCTTTCCCTAGCCTTTGACTGTTCCCAGTTTACCTACAAGGCAGCAGTTTGTATGTCTCTTCGTCTGGTTCCTCTCCCTTGGCCTGTCAGACATGGGTTACCCTACCAGCAGCTGTGCTACCGTCAGCATAGCTCTTGGGGTCATTGGAACATTGACTGATTGATGTCCAACCTGGACACTAACAATAAATTGGAAAATACTAACATCAGAAATGGTATTGTTAAAATCAACAGGTTAGACTATTCATCATCATCACTTAGTTGTCCCTGTGATGAAGCTTGGTGGTACTGTCTCAGGAAATTTCTATTGTGTATTCTGCTAGATTGTTTTTTTTTCTGATCAGATGTCTGCCCATTTACATTGTTGATATTGTCAGCTTTTCCCTTCATCGCGGCTTTAAGTAGATTATTCTGCCATTTAATGTGGCCTGAGCAATCTGTCTTTCTCATGCTTATTTCCCTCAGTAAACAGTGCCGTATATTTATAAAATCAAATCTCATGGCTTGGTCATCACCATTAGCAGGTGCCTTGCCAGCTGGCATGGGTTTTATTGTCTCTCCACAGATCTCAGACCATGGTGTCCTGGATCAACTCTGCTGATAATAATTGCCCATTGACTGTCTCTATCCAGGTTGGTGTCTGTAGAATAATATGTTCTAATTGTGCTGCTGCCTCCTGTTACTACATGTAATTTCCAAGTACATATGCGCTGTATTACATTAGTTTCATTGTCATGAGGCTTATCACTTAGCCAAAACTTTTATTTTAATCACAACAAAACAAAGAAAGATAAATTTTCAAATATATGTGCACATCATCAATATTTATTTATTATTGTCATAAAGTATTTCATTTGTTTTTAATTTACAATTCACATACAATTATGCTTCAACAGTAATTTTTATGAAACATGTATTTAAAAGAAACCATATTTTATTGTTAACAGTAAAGTCACATAACCATCAACAAACATAACAACACCAGTAAATGTTAAATAAATATTTCACTTCTTGGTGTACATCCATTAATCGTTGACATGCATTTAAAAGAAATCATATTTTTTAATGTTTTATTATTAACAATAAATTCATGAAACAAAACAATCTTCTTACCAATGCCAAACATGGACAATGACAGAACAATTACAACAAAGGAAATGAGATTTCTGAGAATATTACTCAATGTATCAGAAACGGAGAAAATCAGAAATGATGAAATCATAACTAAAGTGGGGGGGGGGGGGGGGTTATATCAGCACTAGATTTCATTAGAAACAGCAAGTTAAATGGTCTGGCCATGTAACTAAGCTACTAACAGTATACCACAACAAGCAATGATGTACAAGCCAAATGGAACCAGAAGAATAGATTGACGATGTAAACAATGGACATAGGGTATAACAGAATCCATGGGAATCTTGATATATGAAGACCATAAACAGGAACTCTCCCGCTGCTTATGTTTCACTTCAATAACGCAAGGTACAATCGAAACATAACTATTCAACATGACCAGGAGTATTATATCTGTTGATGGTTTCATGAATCTCATCAACAGAGATTCATGAAATTATCAACAGATATAATAATGCTGGTCATGTTGAATAATTATATCACATCAAGGTGCACATATATCAATCAGCGATGGGAGTTGGAGGAGGAGGGGTCTGTGGTAAGAAGTGGTCAAGCAGACTGCCTTGTGTGCTAAAGGTTTTTGGTTGTTTCCGCACTTCATTTGAATTGTGCAAGCCAAGTTTAGTTTAGTTTAGTCAATGGATCAACATCACGGCACACGGGTGCAACCCATAAGTGCTCCGTTCTCCTCCTAACTCAAACCTGAGTCTGGAGAAACTCAGCTCAGTGCACGAACTCTGTAGCATCGGCAAGGATCCTGAAATACTTTTGGTAGATTTTTAACTCGAAATTTTGCCTGGGCAGCGCCGTTAGGCTACTCTTTTTCAATTTCCAACTGCCAAGGGATTTTTTTACGTGCGCAACAATACACACGGGCGTACAATCTCACTACCCAGAGACCAGGGGAAATTTATTACTAGAAGTCCGCAAGAAAAAATCCTGACATCATCGGGGCATGAACCCGGGACCTCCAGCACTCGAGGCGGACACCATACCTCGAGACCACGCAGCCCCCTAGATATGAGCCAAGTATGAACCCATGGTCTTCAGTGCGTGAGATAGACAGTTTGACCCATTAGCCACACAGTTCTCGAATTTCTAAAAGACCTCAAGATTAACTGCAAGAGTGTACAACACATGTAAAACAGAGACAATCATAATATTCTTCTCTGAACTGACACTTGTTTTTAAAAAATTGCCACGCCCAACAGCATTTACAGAAATCAAGAACACGGATGTATACTTTAGGAGATGTATCAAAGGGCAACAGCCGATAAGGTATCGTGTCTATTGTAGGTGTTACAAAGTCTACAGCTGATTTAAACAACAGTTTGTCTTTCAATAACCGTGGTAGAGGTAACTTGCTGACACGGTTCACACGGCCAGGGGTTGTCCCCACAGCAGATGATACTTCCACAAAAGCCAGCCTGAACAGGGACACTGGCTGTGAAGACATCTCACCAAGCAGATTCAAACACTGTGTGTGGTTTTTCTTTTCCAGATATGAACGAACAGGTTTATTATGTGTTAGTGAAGTCAGATCAGATTTTGTAAGCCACATTATGTCAACAAAATGACGAGCCAGGGGTGCATTACCACTTATCAGTGCTGTACATAAAGGTGATATATCAAATGTGGGATCAGCAGGTGAGAAGTAGTTAAAGTATTCGTCTGACCTTACAGTTTTGGGTCCTGCTCCATTTGATATAAGTTTACAAATAATGTCACTGTCGTTACAAAATAAAATTCTATGAAACATTTTGGGTTGTAAATAAGACAAACAGACACCATGAGCTAGGAAAATTGCTAGGCAGGCTGTTATATCATTGTTATCAATATCCAAGGGCTGGAAGTATGACATGGCCGTCTTTGTTCTATCTGTATTACTGACTGCATTAATGTCAGCTCCTGCATCCAGTAGAATCTGTATAACCTCTTTGCTGTATCTGTTTGCAGCCAACATTAATGGTGACAGACCATCATAATTTTGCAAGTTAATGTCACAGCCTGCATTAATTAGAGTGGTTATAATGTCAACATCACAGTCGCCATCACAGCCGTAGTCGCAATCATCACTATTGATTCTGTTTATTGCATACAGCAAGGCTGTATTGCCATTGTCATCTGTCATATTCATATAGGGGTTGTGACCTATCACCCCCTTGACCACAGATACATCGCTGTATCTTGCTGCTTGCATCAAATCTGTCAGTCCTGCGTTATTTTGTGAATCGATAACATGTTTGTCTATAGCACATCTGATTAGAAATTCAGCATTGCTATCACAACCTTGATAGACAGAATAGGAAAAGGCAGTATCACCTTTTTTGTCTCTCCAGTTAATGTCAGCTCCATAGTCTAATAGTAATTGAAGCAGATCTGTACTTTCGTCGGTTAAAGCCGCAAGCATTAATGGCGATATGTCACCATGAATATTAGGAGAAGCCCCATTTTCAAGCAGTACTTTAACTACCTGTAGCTTAGCTGTGTAGCGCATATCCTCATTACCAAGAACCAGATACAGAGGAGTGTAGCCACCACATGTTTCTACCAGCTTATTTACATCTGCACCTTTCCGAATTAGAAATGAGGCAATTTCTCCGTTTCCGGACTCCGCTAACAATTCTTCCCAACAAGGATACTCGACCGTAATGTCGAATACAATATCAATAACATAGTTAATGAATTCAATATTTGTTCCTCTTGCTGCTGACATTAAGAAATCCTGATGATCTTTACAAATATATTGTTGAAGTTCATGCCGGTAATTCGCATTCAGGAAGTTAATGCAGGCCACACTCTGATTATATCTAAGATTGTATATAGCATTCGGGACTTCAAATTTTGCACCATGCTGCAGTAGAAGTTTAGCACAGTCTGTGTGGCCATGAATAAGGGCCAGGTCAACGGGTGAATCATTCAGTATTTTAGCATGAACGTTGGCTCCAAATTTTAACATCACCTCAATTATGTCAATATGACCACCTTTTGCTGCGATACATAACGGGGGATACCCAAACATCCCGTCTGTCTTGCTCAGATCAGCACCATGCTGGCAGAGCAACTCAACCAGAGGATAATTGCCAGCTTTAGTTGCCACAGACAGAGGGAAAACTAATGGCCCACCATTCACATCAGCTCCCAATTCCAAGAGTCGTTTGACCATTGCAATGTCATCTTTATTAATCAGTCTAAATTCAGGATGAAAAAATTTTGTGTAGATCATATTGACAATCTTAGTCTTAACATGTTCATCTAAATCTACATAGTTTACAAATATATCCAGAAATTTTGCATAGCAAACTCTCCTCCACTCAGCAGGGTTGAGTTCCCTATTCGACAGTTGCATGCTCTCTGCTGCATTCATGCCTGTGTTGAGTCCCGTGGTTTCAGAAGTATGCCTTCCTTCTTGTGTCAGTCACTCTTCTGTTGATTGGATCCTGTCTGCATCAGCAAGTCTTGACATATTTTTATTCTGGTATTTTCTAACCTGAAATGAATGAAAAATAACTTCTAAATGTCTTATTCTCTGGAAATATTCATCAAGTTAATATGATTAAATGTAATAAATATTAGTCCGGCATGTTCTGGAATTCTTTCTAAATTCTCACCAAATTATTAAAAGGGTTGCACAAAAAGTAATATTGTGTCTTCTTATACCAAAAATGTTGCAACACTGCTGTATTTCCATATGCATATGCACAATTGCAGTCACCAGCAGAGATAGTGCCACTGTAATAGTTCACAAAAATGGCAGTTATTAACAATAACCTGCCTAATAATGAATTCTTGGTCATGAAGAAAGAAAGAATAATTCATAATTTTGTTTATTGATGTTATGCATTCGATAGAAAAATTGTGCTTTGCCATTTGATATGAAATAGTAGGTGATAGAAGCTAGGCGGGAAGTTCATAGTTTCATGGTTTCAGGAAGTGAAAAGAGCAAGTTGCATGGATTGTCATGTTCAGGGCATCATGTCACAACAATCCTAAACATGAGTGCACAGATGCCATGATTCATCTGAATGATCACACAGCAAGGCAGCAATTGCCCTTACAGCTTTCTGGCAGGGGGTAAAATGTGATGACATTAATCAGTGCCCTTGAAGATTAGAAGGTATGCACACAATGGGTTCTTCAACATATTACAGCTGACTACCGACAAACTACCTGTTCTGACCATTTGAAGCGTTTTTATGCCAATGTGAAGCATTTTTGTCCTGGATCTTCACAGGTGATGAAAACTAGGAGCACTGTAAAAGTGGAGGAAGATTGTCAGATGAAAGCATGTGTAAATTAAGAATCCAGTTACGTTTTGCTTGGTCATGGTGACTGGGAATCCATGTCATACTAAGGGAGAAAGTTGCATATCAAGTAATGGTTTATCTGACTAGTGAGATGTCTTTGCTTTCATGTGCAATGTTTTTCAGTGTCTCCATGATAGACAAGATGTCACAGCATTTATAACCGTGGGTATGAGATTAATGACCCCCAGGAAGGTTAATCCGGTCAACAAATGCCCACAGAAGTCGGATGTGTCAGCCTAATGGCGCAAGAACACAGACCTGCAGTAAACAGTCACAATGCAATCACATCCTGAAAAACTCTCCGGATGAATGCAGAAGAAGAAGATTTTTTTTTTTTTTTTTTTGGGTGTGTTGCGTATCCCTTACGGGACGTTGCAGTCAACACCAGCATTTTCAGCTGCTGTTGATGTACTAGGCAAGTGTTACGTTCAGTAGTTTGCCATTGCTTTCTGAACGACCGGCCTCTATACCTTTTTTCGAAAAAACCAGCACCGCCGTGTTTCGAACCCGGGTATACGGGCTCACAAACCGCGTTCGCAAGCCCTTCAGCCACAGAGACCGACAGAAGAAGATTAATGACCTGTTAAAATCCATACTTATATATATGCCAAGGTGTTAGTGGTACATTTTAGATATGAAGATCATTGCAGTCATTCTAATGAGTCGTATGCCAACGTTATTACTGAGAATCATGAGCAGAGTAAGAAACAAGATGAAATTAGAGATGAACAATGTCGATATGATTCAATGTTCCTAGATCAATCAATCAATCAATCAAAAATGTCGATATGAAGAGTAAACTCCGGTGAGCCAATTTTTTTTTTTTTTTTTTTCATTTTTTAAATAAAAATTGTTAATAAAGCATATTAAACATTACAAACTAAAATTTAGAGCTGAGAAACTCAAACCTTGTGAATAAACTATGCTCTATGGCTCTCTATCTGCGGAAGCTGCTGAGGGGCGGATCCCCCAGGCAGCGACGGAGTGATCGAGTGTCGGAATTTATGGATTTGTGACATATATGTCATCATCTCGCAGTCTTTTCCAGCAGACGTTGCTAGGATGCGCTACCTGCAGGCACGAGGCTATTAAAAATTCAAACGGGAAAATTAACAAAACGAAATTTCGTTTCGTTTTAAGTTAAATGATTGGCCGCGCCCCGGAAACACAGGCTTAATCTAGACAAAGGCTTGGTAGACAAAGCGGTCTGGTCAATCGCCATGTTTCTCCAATGGTAGCGGGTGACCCATTGTTAATGGGTTAATTATTAGCTACGTATTCTCTGCGTTTTAGGTGAGCATTATATTATATACGACATATCATGTTAGGTATTAGGATACATGCTTTGAGGCAACTAATATCATGATTGAAGTTGTGTGTGTGAAAATTAGGAGAATCGCTTTCATTGAAATGTTGGTTTACGTCACGCAGCCTGGACATAGCCATTTTGTCCAGTCAGCCTTCATAAAGCTTACAATATAATCTTGCTATGAAGCATTCTTCTGAGATGATTTTGTGAACTTACTTTATTCCTAAATGCTTATTTTTCACAACTGGTCTCTGTGTTATAAAGTGTTTTTTTCCTGAGTGCTTATTTTGTATTTCTGCTGTTATGATGGAGAAATATTACTATCTCACATTTGTGTACAACTTTAATATAGGTTGTTAGATAGAGAGAGAGATATATATATATTCTCGCTTGACTTTTTCATGCACTTAGGAGTTAATCTTTTGTTTACCTGGTTGTAAATACACAGAGATTGTCTTGTAGTCTTTTATTTTCATAAATGATGTTATGGGATTTTCATGTGGTATGATATACATAATCTCAAGTGTATGGGAAAAGATTCCCATGATTTCTCTTTTATGAGTATTTTACCTTTTATGCTCATGATTGTTACTGCTTGATGCTGTAATAAATGATGTTATAAGATTGTCATTTGGTATGATATATCTATATATCATCTCAAGGGAGTGGGAAATGACACCTGCTCTTGTGTTTTTACTTTGAGATGTTGTAATACCCACTAGAGAGTTCATACCATGTTTAGTAAAAGTCTAACAAGTTTTTCTGTTATTCATCATATATATCATATGTATATTCTATTCATGATGTTACTGCTGAAGTAGATCTTTTAACTTCACCCCCATTGGGGACAAACACATGATGATGATGATGATGATGATGATGATGATGATGATGATGATGATGATGATGATGATGAGGCAAGAGGAGATGACTGATTGGTATCTAGCCTTTTTGCCATTTGTCAGTGGAAGTCACATAATGCTGTTTGTAACTATGGAAAGGAGATTTATGAATTGTTTACATGAGGACAGTGTCTCATGAACTTTTTCCATGGTGTGACAGCGGTACTATCAAAATGTTTGGATGGATTAGGTGGTGCGTAACCCCTCAGGAAGCTCCAGTATCAGTCCAGAAGAAATGTACCTATTGAGTAGATATCTTACTCACTTTTGGAGTGGGTCAAAACTCTACAGTAGGCGATAAGTGCTAGGGAACTAGCTACACTTTTTTTTTTTTCTTCCCTTTTGTTCCCTCTATTTTTAATTATGATACACTGTTATTCATCATATATATGTATAGTTTATTATGATACATTGTTATCCAAGTTTGGATTGTATAACTAATCTATATCAACCCTGTTCTTCTTCACTACATAGGCGCTAGAGATGGCGGTGGAGTATTGGCACTAGTCACCATGCTTCGCACTGGATTTATAGTCAACTTGTTTGGATTTAGAGGCAGGAAACTGGGATATCAGCCTCCTCTAATATTCTACAAAGAGTGCTGGTTACTGCTACTCACCCTGAACCTGAATGTCAATGCCTGGATACTTAACGGATTTTAAATATGCTGAAGTGGATTCCCTACCTCTGGGAACTTAAAGACGGTGTTAAGCTTTTCAATGTCTGCAAAGACATGAGGCATGCCTGGCCTAGATGGATACAGAGTATAACCTCTTCTAAAAGTCACCGCCTAATTCCACATTCAACTGTCATATTCCAGAGGCTCATGGATAAGTCTGGAATTCACCATCATTTACCAGTATGGATTTACCAACTGATTTTGTGAACTCCCAGCTTCCTTTGAATCTTCTCATCCATCATATCCCAGACATGGATAATCAAGCACATTACCAACTCCCGTCAATCAAGTCGTATATTCAGCTGAAGAAAGAATAACCTACATCTTAACCCAGGGAAAGGGGCTGGAATATCCATGCCCCATTCAAGTTAGTTCTGTCAGGAAATTCTAATGGATTATGTGATGTCACTCCTCATCCAAAGAGATACTGAAAGTGTTTGTGCCTGATCCTGATCGAATCAATCACATGGACTCCTGTGTGTCACGCCACGCCAGAATGCTTCAGACTTATTTATACCTGTCTGTTATATCACCCTGGAACGCTCCTAGCCCAGTGACTTAGCAACTGTGACTTGAGAGATTACAGTATATCCACATTGGATTCATATGGATTACTCCTACATGTTTTTCGCGATGGATATATGATCCAGAAGTGAAAGTTCTGTGTGTGTGTGTGTGCAATCCCCAATTTTCTAAATAGGTGGATATATGCAAAGCAGCTGTTTTCCTGGATTATAGAGAGTGTGATTATGGCCAGACTTTTTCTAGTGGATAATGAAGGAGAGGAAGTCATCATCAGACCCATAGGATAGTTCTAGAGACAGATTAGATAGATTTTCTTTATCTATTTCTTTGTATGGAATATTTACTTTGTTTTGTGTTTGACACATGTATTTGAGGTGAACCTTTTTTGGGGAAATATTTTTTGGGACTTCTGGGTTGGGTGTATACTTTGTGTGCATTGCCTGAATATGAATAATTTCTTTCATGTATATGTCATATTGTAGCCAACAGGGTTTTCCAGAACCCAAATGTTTTCCACAATACAATTGTTTGTTTGTTTGGTTTAACCAAGCCTTGCAGTTACTTCATTGTTAACCTGTTGTTCCAAAATTTATGTTTATAGTCCAGTTATTGTTACTGTTATGTGATACAGTGAGTTATTGTTACTGTTATGTGATACAGTGAGTCATTGTACTGTTTTTGTCTAACAGTGGCTGTTTTTCCTCTGTCAATGTAATCCAGTTGTTGCGTCTAACATTGGTTGTTGTCCCTCTGTTGTATAATACTGTGGATGTGCATGACAGTGGATACTTGTCATTGTTTATATATATGTGGGAGATTAAATGTGGGGCGGGGCACTTACACATAGACACACCCTCTGGGTAGAGTTATTAGTACTCGGGTGTCTGTGGTAGAACTTCCCGGATCTCCCAGCCTTCTATGGGAAACATTTCTTTTATGTTAGTGTTGAACTTGCACCCTTTTCTGCCTTGTTCAATACTTGGGGGTTACGAGCCAATATATTAATTTCTATAGAGGGCGTGTTTGGGATTGAAACCCCATTCATACTGAATACCCCTAGCGAAACTTGTCCTTATTCTAATTTATTATATTTACCACCTCACAGGATTCAATAGATGTCTTTGTTTAACGTGAATTTTATTTGCCACATAAAATATCGCCCCTGAATATACTTTTTACAATAAATAATTTGGGACTGCTATTCGGAAGAGTGCCCATATTTTAATCGCAGTGATATGGCATCGATTCAGTCACGTCACCAGCTGAATCTGTGAATAATGTGGAGTGATTATTCCCAGTTCACTGGGAATAAAGTATCCCTTAGTAAATAGTAAATACCTGGTACTCAATTTTCAGCACTCTTCCGAACGACGGTCCCAAATCCCTTATAGGGCCTCATAAGGTCATTTCCGGGGCGATGTGTTATCAATCAGTTACGTTTGAGTGTGTTGTCATCTGCTAGACTGATCGATGGATACAATAAAAGTTTACGAGCCCAGAGGGCCCTCGCTGTCGTCAGAGTGTATATCCATATCTTGTAGTACCGATGACAGTGAGGGCCCTCCGGGCTCATAAACTTTTATTGCATCCATCGATCGGTCTAGCAGTTCACCATACTCAATTATATACATTACCATGGTAGCATTAGCAGTTCATTGTTTAATACATATTTAGTGTATGCCACTGTGTATGGTATGTGCCAGTCACAAAGACCATGTTTTCGGACAGTATTTACAACTTTTTTGCCACAATTTCGACAAATAATTGTGAAATATTATTGGTGCATATTTCAATTTTCTAAGTTCTATATTTTAGTTCATAGTTCATGTTTTTTTTATATCAGCTAATGAGGCCCTGTAAGGGATGCTTTATACGCTAAATTATTTGGGACCGTCGTTCAGAAGAGTGCCCAATTTTCACTATTATTACTATTAGCTATGCTAGTTATGATTTTTAAATTGGGTATTTACTCATGAGACCACCATAGTAGATAGGCCTTGAAAAACAAAATCTAATGGTACCTCAATGATGCGTATATGTCAATTCTAAGTGGAGATATTAATATTTTTGTGAAGATGTAACAGATACGACTTTCTCATGTTCCACATCCTTTATTGAAACCTCTTAAATGTTTTCTCATTTTCTCAGCTTCCAGTCTACCCGAGTTTGTGTCCAACTGGTCATATACGGAAATGAAATCCAACTTCAATATTATGTTCCGTCATGTTAAATGATAAATAAATAGTACAAGTGCATAAAATGGCAAAGACGTGACGCGTTTATTCTTCAGGAGACGCTGTTTAGTGTTTTCCTTTGGATTATGTGGTGTTATTTCGTATTCGTTTATTGGAAGTGTTCAAAAGAAGCCACAGAAGGCTGGTGGTGGATGAAATTTTGAGGGCAGCTGACAGATATTTGTTGGGTATGGTCTCAAGTTTCGCGACGGCAGGCAGAAGATTTCTTTAGTGAGACAATGGCTGCGGTCACCCGGCCAGTATGGTCACTGCCAGGAAGGAAAGCAACTGCAAACTATCTTCTTTAAAAGTGCCTAGTTCATTATGATTCGCCTAAAGACAGATCATCGCAAGATAAGGACAGAGACATTAAAATTCATCATCATCATCATCAAGTGCCGTGCCGGCTGGCGTAGGCGTTCATGGCTCTCCATAGATCTCGGTCTTTGGTTTTCTGGATCAACTCTGCTGCTGATATTCCTCCATGCCACCGTCTCAATCCATCCAGCATCACTTCTCTTGGTCTACCTCTGCCTCTCTTCCCCTCGATCTTTCCAGTTGTTACGATGTTCTCCAATGCCTCTCTTCTCATCACATGACCGAGGAAAGCTGTTTGTCTCTGTCTTATTGTTGTATATAATGTTCTAGTTTCGTTAGCCTGTTTCAGGCAGTCGTCGTTAGTTACTCTGGCAGTCCAAGGAATTCGCAACATTCGTCTCAGGAACCACATCTCTGTTGCTTCTAATTTCTTCTTAATTTGTTCATTTACATTCCAAGATTCACTGCCATACAGCAAAACTGGTTCTACATAGCATTTCAGCACTCTTTTTCTTACATTCAGTGATAGTGACTTATTGCATAAGATACTCTTCATTTTCTGAAATGCGGCTTTTGCCTGCCCTATTCTGCTCCTAATCTCTGTTGTACATCTTCCATCTGATGTTATAAATGCCCCTAGGTATCTAAAATTATCAACTTGGTTAAGGATTTTCCCTCCTATTTCTATGTCACATTTTGGTGTCACCATTTTCTTTGATATTACCATTGTTACTGTTTTCTTGATATTCAAGGAGAGTCCTTTCCTTGCACTCTCTGTTACTACTACGTCTAATAATTGTTGTAGGTCTGTTGAATTATCCGCCACCAATACTGTGTCATCTGCAAAGGGTATATTACTTATATTATAACCTCCAACTAGTATTCCTGGCATCTCTTTGATCTCTCTCATTATTACTTCGCTATACAGGGAGAAAAGATCTGGTGACAAGACACACCCTTGTCGTACTCCTAGCTTTATCTGTTCGTAACTACTTTTAACTACATTAAAATTAGCAACATGAAATGTTAGGACGTTAAACGACGATGACTCGTAGAGTGGGCAAAAGAGCATGAAATGATTGTAGGAAACACCTGGTTTAAGCAACACCCTAGAAGATTAAGGACATGGAGGAGTCCTGATAGCCGGACTAGAAACCAGACTGATTATTTTCTGATTAGCAGAAGATTTAGAAATGCGTTAACAATAGCAAAAACAGTTCCCAGTGCTGATTGTTATAGTGACCACAGATTACATACAGGAACACTGAGGATAAAGTTAAAGAAAGTCAAGTATATAACAGGAAACACTAAATATGATTTGTGTACATTGAGTAATGACAAGGAAATACAAAACAAATTCAACATAGAAGTACAGAACAGATGTGATGCATTGTCTGATCTAGAGATCCTATTCCAGGATGTGGATGATCAATGGGAAATGTTGAAGAATTCTATCAGTTTGGCTGCAGAAACGACTATTCTAAAACTAAAGAAGGTGGGTCGTAAGAAATGGATGACTGAAGAAATTTTACAACTAATGGAAACAAGAAGACTCAACAAAAATAACTCTGCCAAATAATCACAGACAAGTCAGAATATTATGTAAGGAGGCAAAAGAAGCATGGCTTGAGAAAAATTGCTTATAAATTGAAAACCAACACAACAGTCAAAATACCAAATTAGTGCATAAAAGAATTCAGGAACTTACTAATAAAAGAACAAGTACATCAGCAGGCTGTCTAACAACTAAAGATGGCAAAATCATAATAGAAAAAGATCAGATTCTACATTTATGGTCAGATTACGTGAATAACGTTTATGATGATAACAGAGAGGAACAGTATGATATTTGATTTAATAATGAAGGACCGCCAATTTTGAAGATGGAGGTTCGAAATGTTCTTAAACATATCAAAGCTGGCAAGGCCCCGGTGCAGAAACATCACAACAGGAATGATTAAAGCTTTAGAAGAATATGGAATAGACCAAGTCACCGGACTGCTGAACACAGTATATGATACCGGACATATACCTTCTGAATTATGTAACTCTGTATTTATTGCAACCCAAAGAAATCAGGAGCCTTGGAATGTGATCAACATAGAACAATTAGTATAATGAGTCACATCACAAAGATTTTGCTACGAATTATTATGCAAAGAGTGAAGAAGAAAATACAACCTGAAATAGGGGAAGAACAATGTGGGTTTGTAGAAGGAAAGGGTACAGTAAATGATGTGTATATGCGTCGATCGGTTATAGAAGTAAATAAGGATATACATCTTTGCTTTATTGACTACACAAAGGCTTTGAATAGAGTTAGACATATCAACATGGTGGATATGCTTGCAGATCTACAAATTGATGGGAAAGACATTAGACATGAAAATGAAGTGATTATAATGTAGGGACATATTCGCAAACGGCTGGTCACGTGACCTATTCGCAAAAGGCTGGTCACATGACCTATTCGCAAATGGTTGGTCTCGTAACATACATTTGACTACATTATTAATGTTTGTGGAAATATCATTGTGTCCTCGGTAGTGTAGTGGTTAGTATCTCCGCCTGTCATGCGGGAGATGGGTTCGACTCCTAGCCGACAATTTTTTTTTCTTTTTTTTGTTTAATTGAGTTCAAATACCCTTGTCGATGGACACCCAAAGAATTGCAAAAGCAAAGTATATTACTGAAAAGAAGGCGAACAAGAAATAGATGACAGGTGTAATCTTAGAGTTGATGGACAATATAAAACAAAGTAAAAACGACAAATAATATTCTTCCCCTTCTTTTCATCTTCCAATGGAGCCTAGATTCTCAACTAAATCATGTCAAACTCTTTGCACGTAGAGTTTTCAGTTTTACACTGGGTGAGGCAGTCAGTCTTATGTCACCCTACCTTAGACGCCTCCTACGCACGTCAAGCATGGGAGATTACAGTGTAACTATTTATAGGTGCCAGTAACACACAGCCAGTCTTCCTGGTGAAGGGGTTAAGGATGTTGATCGTAATCCCGTATACTCGCGTACGAAACACAGCTGCGGGAGATTCGGTAGCGGATCGCGTCGCGCTGGTTACTTACGAAGGTATGTGAGCCGGTCGTTCAGAAAGCAATGGCAAACTACTGAATGTAAAACTTGCCAAGACAGCAACAGCAGCTGAAAAATGCTGGTGTTGACTGCAATGTCCTGTAAAGGATATGATAAAAAAAAGTAACACACAAACGAGCCAAACAGTCAAGAGTAATCAACAAACAATTAGGATTAACTATGGTCACATGATATGTAAATTTAACCCTGTGTGAACAAGTCCTTTAAGAAACAAATGAAGATTATAAACTGATTAGAGACATTAGACATAGATAGTCAAAATTTTTTGGGCATGTTATGAGAAGAAATGAATTGGAGAACTTGGTGATGACTGGCAAGATCGAAGGGAAGAGACCAAGGGGAAGACCGAGAAGTAAATACCTGGATGGCTTGGCCATGTGGCATGGTCGAGACAGGAACACAGAGCTGATTCACGACTCTGGTGATCGAGTGAGATGGCAGAACATGACCGACCATGCTTATCGGCATGGCACATGATGGATGGATGGTTGGAACTTTATCATCTTTGAACTCTCGCTTCAGAGTTCATAAAAACAAATGTTGACTAGAACTTCAGATGCAAAGTGGAGGTCTGTCGACTTGTTTCACTTGAGATAGGATGACTAGTGTCATCTACAGGCTTACTTTCATTCCGTGCTTCCGCAAATTCAACGTTAATAAGTAAGTACTGTATCTAGGCATTAAGATGTGAACATTAAAGCAAATGTTTGCTAATAAAGTCTCCCTATAAAAAACACATACTGGAAACAACAAGCTGCCATAAGGATTTATAATGAAGTGGGACAATATCAGCCTATTAAGAGGTGTCAGGAAGGGATGTGTAATGTCTCCAGATCTTTTTTCCCTATACAGTGAAAATATTTTCAGAAATGTAGAAGATATAAATGGAATCAGCATTGGAGGACGAAACATCAATAACTTTAGATATGCAGATGATATAGTATTGATTGCAGACAATGAGCAGGATCTGCAACAATTAGTAGATGCGGTTGTTGCAAACAGAGAACAACTGCGGTTAGAATTGAATTGTAAAAAGACAGATTATGGTCGTCACCAGGAAGAATGAAATACCACAATGTAATATACAAGTAAATGGGAATATTCTTCAACAAGTAAACTGGTACAAGTATCTAGGAACAGTCATAACATCTGAAGGGAGATAGATGCCTTGAAGAGATAAGAACAAGAATCGCCATGGCGAAAGTAGCCTTTAGCAAGATGAAAAACATACTGATCAATAAAAGGATGTCAATTGAAACGAGAAAAAGAGTGTTGAGAGGCTACATAGAGCCTGTTCTTTTGTATGGATGTGAAACTTGGACAATGAGCAGTCAAGCTGAAAAAACATTATAGCTGCAGAAATATGGTTTCTGAGGAAAATGCAAAGAATACCATGGACAGACAGAAGAACCAATGACCAAGTACTACAGGAGACAAATTAAAATCGTAAATTGATTAGAGAAATTAGACATAGACAGTCAAATTTTTTTTTTGAGAAGAAATGGATTGGAGAACTTGGTGACAACTGGCAAGATCGAAGGGAACAGACCAAGGGGAAGACTGAGAAGAAAATACCCGGATGGCTTGGCGACATGGCATGGTCGAGACAGGAACACTGAGCTGATTCCACGACTCTGGTGATCGAGTGAAATGGCGAGTCATGACCGCCCATGCTTTCCGGCATGGCACATGATTGATGATACAAATAAATTATTAATAATCTTTAGACTTGTATTTGCTTTAACTTTATTAGTTCAGATTTCACCATGTGAGCCGATTCTGACTGATACTCAAATTATTTGCATCGGTCACAAAAGATTATTTTGTTATACCACAGGTGGAAGACAGTTGGCGATGAAACTCTCCAAATATATGTAAAAATATGTGCAGAATTCAAAAATCTGTCTAAAAATAAATACAGACTAACTTTAGCATGAACTACCTTGATTTTAAATTTGAGTATTTACTAATGAGACTGCCACAGTAGATAGGCCTTGAAATTCAAAATCTAATGGTACCTCAATGATGCCTGTATGTCAATGCAAAGTGAAGATATTCACATTCTTGTGAAGTGAGACGAGTTGCAATTTCTCATGCTCCTCACCCAATATTGCCGCTCTCCAGTGTGTTCATTTCCTTCACCAGTGATCTGTGCGTGTCTGTGTGTGCGAGGCGGTCTCAAACGGTCATATGAAAACTGACTTCAAAAATATAAGTATACAAATAAATTATTATTAATCTTTAAAATTGTATTCACTTTAACTTTAGCAGTTCAAATTGCACATTTTGAGTGTTGAAAAGTGAAAGTGTACATGCCAGTCCGATCAATACGCGCATGCGCAGCCGCCATGGCCCATGCATTTCCCCATTCTTCTTCTTCTTCTGCTGCGTTCATCCGGATTTTTTTTTCGGATGTGACTGCGTTGTGCCTGTTTACAGCAGAGCTGCGTTCTTGCGTCGTTAGGTCGACACATCCGGCTTCTGCGGGATTTCCCCATTCACAAAGTCACGTCTTCGCAGAAAAGTATGTTTTCATCCACAAATAAAGCATATATTGCTATGAAACTTTCCAAAGTTATGGAAATTTGGATGGAGAATTCGAAAACGCATGAAAACTTTATGAATGTCTATTAACAGTGCCAGAATAATGTTTCAAAGTGTATATACCAGTCAAACCGATATGTGCAAAGAACAAAAACACATCTTCGCAGAAAATTTTGGTTTCATCCACAAATAAATCATATATTGCTATGAAACTTTCCAAATGTATGTAAATTTTGATGGAGAATTCGAAAATCCATCTCAAATTTATGTATATCTATTAACAGTGCAAAAAAAAAATTAATTACGGTAAGTATGAAATATATTTTTATTTATATAAAAGATCACGATGATTTCAACCAATCGCTGTGCACGGAATATTAGGCAAACCTTTCCTGGAAAACCCAGGATGACGTGTGTTGTCACGTGAGATTTGAATGAATGAATGACGTCGAAAGAATGCACGGTAAATAGATAGCCTTTTCTGAGACAAGGTGAATCATGGCGGAATGACTCCGTACATCACTTCCGTTTTAATTTCAGGTATAATGGCACGATGGAACTGGCTACCTACTTGCAAAACTATATAGATAAGCAGGATAAGGAGAGAAAGAGCTATAAACGACTAACCAAATGCTTCTTTTGCAAGGCATATGGCCACTGGCGTCATGCTTGTAAAGGTAAACAAATGACCAGAAAGGCTAATGCAGCCATGTTTGATAGCTCTTCCTCAGATGAGGAACAAGTAGAAAATCATCCTGTTAATGCAGCACAGGCCATTGATGTATTTCATCTAGAAAAATGTACCATCTGTGATCGGTTTCATGAGGATGGCTTATTAACATGCACACACTCAATACCTATTGCCAATGAAGAAGATAATTTGGTAATAAACTCCAAAGGTAAACTTAACATCCACCAAGGGTTTGTTAATGGCAAATCTGCCACCGTTTTACGGGATAGTGAATGTTCTCTTATTGGTTTGAAGAGAGACTTTATTTTACCTTCAGATTATGCAGGCAAACATGTTACATGCAGAACTTTCTCAGGTAACATCGAGAAATACCTACTTGCATGGGCATATATTGACACCCTGTTTCTCAAAGAAAAGGTTAAATGCGCAGCATTATCCAACCCATGTTGTGACATAATCGTGGGTAACCTTCCTGAAGTAAATGATATGCCACATGACAGTATAACATCTTCTGTCAAATGTATTGTTGATAATGCAATATCATCTACAACTAATTATATTGTTGACAATATATTATCACCTTTGAATGAATGTATGTTTGCAAATTCATTAACTTCATCACATGATTGTATTGGTTTAAATGTAACATCACCTTGTCATGTTGTTGATATTTCAAATGGAGTAACTAGATCTGCTGCCAAAGTGCAAGATCAAATTAACCAGACTGAGGCTTTGGAAATGTTAAGCCCAGTTATATTACCTCCTAAGACCATGAGGGAAAATTTCATAATAGCCCAAAAGGCCGATTTATCTTTGCACAAATATTTTAATTTAATATGCCAAAAGCCAAGAATAACAAAGAATGCTAGATGGCATTTTGCCCGAAAAGGTGGTATCCTTACACGGTACTACACCAAAGGTACCAGCACCAGTGAGCAAACGGTGTTACCAACCGAACACCGCAAACAAGCATTACATCTAGCACATGACATACCCTTTGCAGGGCATATGGCTTATTCAAAAATTAGATCTAGATTACTTACCCAGTTCTACTGGCCTAAATTCTGCAGTGACACCAAGCAATATTGCAGAACTTGTGACATCTGCCAGAAGCTTGTTAAAAAGGGTAACCACCCGCAAGCTGAACTACAAATAACAGATCTAGCAAGTAGACCTTTCGAAAAGATCTCTGTTGATATTGTAGGTCCTCTAAACCATGTGACATCAAGAGGAAATAAGTTCATTATAACGATAATTGACCTCTGTAGTAGATGGCCTGAGGCAATTCCACTTAAGAACTTAACTGCCAAGGATGTAATGGAAGTTTTCTTCCACATTTTTTCTAGAGTAGGGTTTTCTGATACCATTCTCTCAGATCGTGAGAGTCAGTTCATAGCTGCAGCCACTCAAACCTTTACTAAAATGTTAGAAGACCTATTGACGCGTCCTCGTCGAGCGTCCTGGGCAACAGGTCCCTTCGGGGTCCTGGCTAAAGTCAGTAGGATCGCCGATTCCTCCGAAGTCGGAGAGTGTCTGTCTGTACGACGAGGAACCACCAGTCTGCACACCAATAAGCCAGACATGGGACAACGGATACTCACGCAAAACTCAGGTCCTGTATGACATCACACTGATGTTGGACAACAGGATGTCTTCATCCGACATACAGGACTTCGCGTTGGAGCTCAAGCCAACGAACACAAGCAAGCAAGCAAGCAGGGGTAAAGCAGTGGTTTAATAGCCCATACCACCCTCATTCTACGGGGATTGTAGAAAAGATGAACGGTGATCTCAAGCATATACTATCAAAAGTTACCCAGGAACACCCTGAAGACTGGGATACTTATTTATCTGCCATACTATTTGCATATCGCGAAGTACCTCATTCCAGTACAGGTTTCTCACCATTTGAACTTGTATATGGAGCCAAACCATGCGGCCCATTATCTATGTACCATTCTATTTTAACTGAAAGTATAACTGTACATAAACCAGTATCATCATATGAACATGTAACATCATTGCGTGATAGGATAATGAAATCGTGTGTATTAGCTAAAGAAGCACTGAAACAATCTGGTGCTATTTACAGACAGTATGCAAACAGAGGAAATAGGACAATAACACTGACACCTGGACAAGACGTAATACTTCTTTTTCCAAGCGACAGACATCTTTTGACAGACTCGTGGCAAGGACCGTTTAAAGTACTGAGACAAATCTCGACAGAGGACTATGAGATCGCAGTAAAAGACAAACACATAATATTTCACATCAACATGTTAAAACCGTACTACAACACAGACGAAGACCAAGACGAGGAGACAGCAGCAAGCACAACGATAGTGGACCACACAGACGAGGACGAGACCGACGAAATACCGACCACATCACTTGACACGACAAACAATCTGCATGACATTAAAATAAATCCTAATCTGACTCAGACAGAGACCGACAATTGCAGACAACTGTTACAAGACTACAGTAGCATTTTCTCCAACCATCCAGGACAAACAGACATTTGACCACATCAGACACCACGGACTGACAGTTAAACCATCGAAAGTTGACATAGCCTACCAAGAAATTTCATTTTTGGGGTTATAAAATTTGTAATGGCTTTGTCACTACTGACGAGAACATCGTGTCAAGAATTGTTAAATTATTACAGACAGTTTATACCAAATTTTGCCACTTTGACCGAATGTTTCACTAACCTACTAACAAAAGACAAACCTAACAAAATTGTAAACAGCGAATGCCTAAGACCTGCATTTACAAAAGTGTTATCCTACTTTTTCTAGTAACCCGATTCTTAAATTACCAAATTTGGACACAATTTTCAGATTGAGAACAGACGTTAGCTCCGTAGCGATTGAGCAAGTACTATCGAGACAGACAACAGTCCGTCGACAATTATCACGACTGGAATTCCTACCACCCACAGGGTAGCAAGATGGTCACTATTACTACAAGATTTCAGTTTTGAAGTCAGGCATATCCGTGGCACACAGAATACGATTGCCGACCTTCTTTCCAGATGTCCTTACGACACACCCGAAAACCTAATGGTGCCTGAGCGCACACAGCAGACCAAAAAGTAATCTGCAGATTATTATAGCGCTCACCACCTAGGCGAATAGTGAAATTATTTCAGAAACGCTGTGTACAAATTGTGATAGGGACAATGTCCCAATGTAAATATAGTATATATATCTTATAATGATTATAATAATTGTGATGAATACTTGTGTGGTGTGTGATCGAAAGATAATATTATTTTAAAT
Organism: Cepaea hortensis; assembly: GCA_963921405.1. Taxonomy (NCBI): domain Eukaryota; kingdom Metazoa; phylum Mollusca; class Gastropoda; order Stylommatophora; family Helicidae; genus Cepaea; species Cepaea hortensis. The sequence continues at coordinate 54,306,414 of OY992884.1, forward strand.
ATCTATAAACATTGTAACTAACAGTACCACGTGATTTCAAGACTTATTTTACTTGAACTGTTCGAGTATCCGTAGTGCCTGCTGAGCAGAGTTTTCCAACGTATTTTAATCTGTGAGAGAGGGACCGTGACATCTGAATTCTGCAGAACACTTTAATCCATACTGTGAAAGAAAGAGTTAATCAAGCAGCTGTGCTTATGAACTGTGTATTCCGGTCGTTTATATAACATCCAGACGTGAAGAACATTGTGTTAGCTACATCTTAACACACCAGCTGTGTACTTCCGGTGTTTGTGAAATTAATCTAAAAACTAGCAGACTGTAGTGTAATTCTCACAAAGAATTGACGATTTATATGAACTTTGTGAGCTGAAATTTTCCATATACGTTTTCCTTATATTGTATGTAAGGATTTTGATAGATGTGATCTGCTAATCATAAGTTGATTAACTTGTTCGCAATAGTGACATTTGGTTCACTATTGTCAATAAGCATCAAACTATGACGCTTAGAAATTGATTTACCTATGTAATTTATTTTCTTTGAAAGCATGTGGAAATTATCGCCCATAGATTTTGTATTGTTTCACTGATTACATTCAAGGGAAACAATTGAAATTAGTGGTAATGTGTAACATGTATAGAAACCATCCTCATGTTGCCAGACTGGCGACACATCAAGATGACATCAACTATGCATAGTAGTAATTACCGAAGTTGTAGACCTACATGAGACTTTCCGACCAGATGAGGTTGGTGTCAAATGTTGGACTCATCTTATAGGTAGAGGACTCGCGGCCTGACATGTCGTTTTTGTAATTTTTGTTTATCTGTCGAGGGGTAGTTGCGTTGCTCGGTGATAGCTACCGGACTGGCTGTGTCAAATTACAACTAACGTAAAAATCCATCGAGTGGATTGTACTTGAGGAGTGTTGCTTGATAGCATCATTGAAGAGTGTGTGTGTATAGCTTACAATTATCTACATATTTCAATATAAACCAAAGTGTCACGTCAGATGACAAACAATGGGTCGATTCTGACAGGTTTAATAAATAAACCCAAATGTATATAGCTTACATGAAAGGATTTTCCTTTCATGAAAAGGAGGGCGGGAGAATGTCATAATCTCCCCACCAGTTCTACCGCGTCGTCGTCAATGACGCCTGGCGATTACGGCCAGGTCCACCTGTGAGCGACACTAACCACGCTGTGGCAGGAATGGTCATTCGGTACATGCGTGGGACATGGAGTCCACGCAGGGACACAATCCCGACTAGCGAGACTCACAGTGGTTAGCGGGCAGACGGCTTGGGACTGTTGTGGACGACAGACGGATTGAATGGTGCTCGTATGACTTGTGTGTATGAACGCTAATAGATAGAACGCCTGAGAGTATAGGAGACTGTGCGCCTGGTATGTAGGAGTGTGAGTTGTATACATTGCATTTATATATATCTATTGATTGCATTATGGCATCGTTATTGTACTTGTGCGATGCATGTAATGGTTGTGATGAGTGAGAAGTGTGAATAAAGTGTTTGAATTGTATTTGCAGTGTGTCACGTCAAGTCATTCTGTGACCGTGTTTATATCACATCTGTTCAGTGATTACGAGCCTGTGTTATTGCTGAATGCAAGATTCTGACAATGGCGGTAGCGAATGTGACTGATAAAGCCAATTCGCGCTGTATATGTTCGTCCACAGTGGTTGCATGTGAACACATGATCACTTCCACAATCATGCACCATCTTACGTCTCACACGCTCAGTGTGTGACTTACCTGCAATAATTGTCTCCTTTGTCGTTATTCCATTTCTGATATTTGCCCTCCACGCAACACGTTCAGTAGCGATTTGCTCTCAATGTGCATTATTATTGCCTGTATCAATCATGTCCCGCTTACATACATCTGTGTATCGTAGTAGAGTCCGATCCTGAGATCTCTTACTTATTTGTAATTCACCAGAAAAGATGTCCTTCGGTATTCTACCATCATCCATCTTCCTTAGATGTCCTGTCCATCTAAATCTACGAAGACTGCGCATGGAATACACCGTCACACATCCTGATCTTTCCAATATTTCAGTATTTGTGATTTTGTCTTGCCACTTAATAGCAAGTATTCTTTGCAGACACCACATATGAAAGCTGTTTAAACGTTTCTCTTGGTGTGAGTAAGTTGTCCAGGTTTCACTGCCATAAAGAAGAGTGCCAAGGACACAGGCTTGATAGACAAGGACTTTTGTTTTGGCAATAAGTTTCCAGTTCTCCCAAACTCTTTTTCTTAATCTGTTCATTGTTATTGCTGCCTTACCAATCCGGATGTTGATTTCCTGATCTAGGGATAATTTGCTATTTACCACTGATCCTAGATATGTAAAATGGTCTACTATCTCTAGTTCGGAGTCGACAATAAAGATTGATGGTACCCCAGGTGCACCTTGCGATATAATCTGTGTCTTCTTTTTGCTAATTGTTAAACCAAATTCAGAACAAGCATCGGAGAATACAGATAGTAGACCTTGTAATTATTTCTCAGAGTGGGTTGTAATTGCAGCATCATCTGGAAAAAGCAACTCTCTGATCAGTACCCTCCTAATTTTGGTCTTGGCCTTCAATCTCTGAGCATTGTAGAGGCCGCAATCTGAGTGTGAATGTATATAACACACACACACACACACACACACATCATGTGCCATTGACAGAAGTGGTGGGGGAAGGGAGCCGCTGCCGCCTAGTTATGCAGTATCATTGACGAGCAGCCCCAATTTGTCATAAATTGACTCGAGACAAAATACATGTGGCTGACATAAAGATTAAGCCGGAGTGATTCTGACCACTTCGCCCAGCGAGTGCTGGTTGGTTTATAGCTATAGGTCTGGCACAGATGGGCCTTAAGGCGTGTAAAGAAGAGACCGTTACTTACTGACATTAAGAAGATCGAAAACACTAGATATTGTGCATCTCGAATTTATGAGACGATACAAATCTCTTATTCAATATGAGAAAGGTTTAGTCAGTTAGGTAGCTGGTTTGCTGGTAAGTGAGTGAGCGAGCGAGCGAGTAAGTTAGCTAGTTAGTTAGTTATTAAGTTAGTTAGTTAATCAGTTAGTCAATTGATCATAAGATAGTTAGTTACTTAGTTAGTCAGTCAATCAATCAGTCGGTCGGATGGTCAGTTAGTTAGTTAGCTAGTCGTTGTTACAGTTTCATGGCAAATGTTCACCCCATAATGCTCCGTCAGTGTGTGCCAGTGAATATAAGACAACATGCCCCTCACTGTGCCCTGTGAAAACTGGAACAGATAGCAGTCCCGACAAACCAACAGCACTTTCAGGCATACATGCATTAGGCCGCTGCCCGAATGCCAACACAACTGTCCGCGACTAAATTTACAGTTCAGAGGCTGTTACTTGAAAACCAGCAGTTGTAAACATATTACTGCATAAGGCAAAACCAGCTAGTTCAGCAATCAGTCGTCACTATTTTTCTGAACATGTAATTCGCAATACTAACCACCGCGGACATATGTAACAGCATTCCACATGAAATCAACAGCTCACAATGTCGCTCCACGCACTTAGTTCAATAGCTGGGCGACGGAACCATGTACTAAAACACCAAAATGAGATTTTAAACGGTGTAAAAGCTATGAAAGCATAGGCTTTATCAAAACTGTCAACAGGGAGCAAAACAACCACAAAATTAAGAGAAAGTTAAAAGAGTCAGATCTCGTACCCAACCTCTAAGTTAGGCCGCCTTTGTTGTTGTGTTTTTAACTGAGCCAACAGTTTGAATTGCAACGCGCTATAGCTAATCAAGATCAAGCTCTGTTGTAAGCAAGGTAGCTTCGCCATAATATTGTTAGGATTATTACTACTTCGTACCTGTTCATATGGATTAAGATTTGTCTATATAATTAAACAACCGATTGTCTAGTGTGTGTGTGTGTGTGTGTATGTGTGTGCGTGCGTGCGGGCGTGTTGCGTTAGTTCACTTTGAACTCAGCCCACGACTGACTGGCACCTTGCTGTCTTCTTCTTCTTCTTTTCGTTCATCCAGAGTGTTTTTCCAGATGTGATTGCGGTGTGTCTGTTATGCGCCCTTGGGCCGAAATCTGTAGGCCAACACATCGACTTTAGCGTGCATTTTTGACCAGGTAGCATTCCTGGGAGACTCTCACTTTTGCGGTGCCATCTGCTACACCGCTGGCCAAGTTTGAACGGTCGAAGACAACGGTCATCCCTCAAAGGAAGGCAGGGACAGTCCATAGCATTTTCCGCCATCCAAGGTTGCTTCCATGGTTGCAGGGCCGACACATAGCGCCCTGATGCTTGGCTTACCGAGGGAATCGTCACGTCCTGCTCATGGCTGCTTTGATTCCTCACTTCAATATATTGGGCATTTCGTTCGCCCCGGACCGTTCCTGCACAAACCAGACAAGTCTGCAGATGGTATCCACTCAGCGAGTTTTCGGACATGTGCTTGTCCTTGCGCCCTTCAGAGCTGTTCCAGGCACGGCGGACATTCGGAAAACTACCTAGTCAGAACTGTTCCGAGCAAGAGCGGCATTAGGAAACTAGGTAGTCAGAGCTGTTCCTAGCACGAGAGACATTCGGACGAGACATTTCACTCGGACGTAAATGCGTAGTGCCAGTTTTTATTTTGCCACCCGTAGGCCAGCACTTCCGGCTTCGGAGGGCATTTTTTAATGAGGTTAGCCTTCCTCGGGTTTCGAGGCACGTTAGACTTATTGTTGTGATGCCGCCCACATCTCAGCTGGTCAGGATAGAACGGTCAACGACATCACGGTCAACCCTCAAGGGAAGGCAGGGGCAGATCATGGGCATTCTCTCGCTATCCAAGGAGGCTTCCATACTTGCAGAGCCGGCACATATTGCTCTGTGACTGGGCTCACCTGAAGAGTTGCCACGTCCTGCTCATGGCTGCTTTAGTTCCTCACTTCCATGTGTTGGGCATCTCGATTGCCACTGGCCGCTCAAGCACACACCAGGATCGGTCAGACTGTGGGCGTCATCCACTCGGTATGCTTTGCTTTTGACTTCGGACCACGCAATGGGTTCGCTAGCCGTGCGTTCCATTTCGTGTTATTGAGACGTTTTTTCCACTTTTGTCAACACTCTCTATGAGTTAGATACAGACAGTTTTCGTAACCATTCCATTCGACTGGGGCACTTCTCTGACTTTTTTGTACTCGCTCAAGAGGTAGGCTACATGTGCTGCCGGCTCAGCACCTTACCTCCGTGCAGCAGTGAACGAGAAACGGCCAGGCCCTCTCTTCCGGGAATCCCTCATATCCCCCAGCTGAGAGCCTTCGAACAAGTATCAGAACTAGGCATGTAGCTTGCACAGTATCTCACCTCTATTTTTCGGAGGGTGGGTATGGGCCCGGCTCTCAGATCCGAGGTTTTGTGGCTTAGAGGCGTTCAGCCTCAACCCTCGACAGAGAGCCTTAGAGTATTGTCCGGACCAAATCTTTTGCCTTCGTGCGCCTGATTTAAATTTTTGACTGCTATCCTCAGTCTAACCTGCAGAGCAGCAGGTTGTGTCTCTCTTGGTCTGGTCCATATCCCATAAAAATGTTTTGCGTATCCTTTTACAGGACTTAGCTGTCAACAGCAGCATCTTTCAGCTGTCTGTTGATCTCTTGGCAAGATTACGCTCAGTAGTTTGCCATTGCTTTCTGAGCGGCCGGCTCAGTATCCGCAAGTCACGAGCGGGGGTCGAACCACCTCAGTTCTCGCTCCGCTGCGAGACTCTGCGTGATAAACGGGATTACAGAGAGAAAGTGTTGTAACCCCACAGCCAGAGAGACCGGCCCATATCCCATAAGCTGTCCGATATGTAGTTTTCCATCCATCGGCAAGCAAATGGGGTCGATGGGACACGCAAGCTCCCCCACCACGTCAAGGTGGAGACACATCGGGGGAGACCTTGCCGTCTTGACAGTCGATAGTTTGTTAAATGGAGTTATATCTCTCCATAACACCAAGCCTGGGCCGAATTTAGAGACCACGTGTTGCCCATACAGCATGATCCTTCTCTCGGCCTGTCTAGTTTACTGCAGAGGAAAGGTAACACCAAAACATCTGGAACAAGACAAGCTGCAAAAGCTGCCGGATCAACAAAGTAATGCTCTAACTGTCCGCCTAGCTCCGTAGCTTGCATCCTTGACCAGTTGCCGACCAAGACTTAGGGCCTGGTCTGTCCTTCCATGACATTTAGTCTTTAGGTTGGATTTCCTCGCACTAGGGTAAGGCTAGTACCCTTCCAGTTGCAATATTCCGCCCGAAGCCGTTGGCATAATGTGGGGTGTCGGATTTTGTGAGCGCCGCCCAACATTCGGCGCTAACAGCAAGCAGATAGTACTGTCTACTGTCATACGGTAGCTCAGTCATATCTGACTAAGACCTGCCATTAGTAGTCCATACACTTGCTATTATTTCTATTAGTTGCCATAACTAAGGATTGCACTGTACTTATGTTTGTGTATGGATTAGCTTTCCCTATTACCAGAGTCCCTCGCTATCAGCCGAACCCATTCCAGCTTCTGAGGTATGTGTAATTTACATCCCCACGTCAAGTACGAGAAATTAGCATTTTAGTCTAACCTGTCAGTGTAGGAGTTGGGCCCGCTATCTCGGCATTAGCACACCGGAAGTTTAAGAGTGAGCGCTTTTATCCATTCGACAAAGCTGGCCTCGGGTAGTAATAATGATAATGGTGACTACATAGCTAGCAAAAACCACATAACTATTTAAGGACATTGTGAGCTGAAATTACATCTGTGGTCAGACTCATCCCAATCTCTGGAGATGTGTGAGGTTATCAACCGTAATCGTCCACGCTTACGGGTATGGCACATTATGATAAACATAAAGCTATTACCATTGCAGATCCTGCCGTTGGGGGTGTGAAGTATTAGGCTTTCACTTCATCTAGGCCACGGCATATGTGGTGGGGTGACCAGTTCCCTTCATTGCTGCCTTTCTTTCCTAGACAACCCCCAGCATATTTACGCAATTGTCTAGTACGGATATTCATGTTGCTGGATCAACTCCAGAGCCGTACTGGTCGGAATAAAATAATCCTGAGGTTTGAACCCGAACGACTGTTCTGGTAAGCAAGCGTACTAATCACGATGTCGCTTTCATGTGTTGGCAATAATATTTAAATGACGGTAAAAGCCGTGCGTTGTGAAAAAAAAACGAGATACCCACATTCTTCGCCAACATATCGCATCTGTTGTGTATCTGTGGAATTTCACCAGAGCGATTTGTTTATTGTGTCAACCGCGGGATTCGGAGATAAGCCATGTCGACAGTTTTACTAATGTCCCTTTGTACCCATGTTGCAACAAATGTCGACGTTGTTATGACTTGGACCTTTCCATCTCTTGAAGAAAGGGTAGGTTGGGCACGGGTTGAGGGAAGTGGTCAATCCGCCCGCAACGTTCTACGGAGGTTTCTTCTTTTCGTTCATCCGGAGTGTTTTTTCAGATGTGATTGCGGTGTGTCTGTTATGCGCCCTTGGGTCGAAACCCGTAGGCCAACACATCGACTTTAGCGTGCTTTTTTGACCAGGTAGCATTCCTGGGAGACTCTCACTTTTGTGGTGCCGTCTACATCCATGCTGGCCAAGTTAGAACGGTCGAAGACAACGGTCATCCCTCAAAGGAAGGCAGGGACAGTCCATAGCATTTTCCGCCATCCAAGGTTGCTTCCATAGTTGCAGGGCCGACACATAACGCCCTGGTTCTGGGCTAGCCGATGGAATCGTCACGTCCTGCTCATGGCTGCTTTAAATCCTCACTTCAATATATTGGTCATTTCGTCTGCCCCGGGCCATTCCCGCACAAACCAGACAGGTTTGCAGACGGCATCCACTCAGCGAGTTTTCGGACATGTGCTTGTCGTTGCGCCCGTCAGAGCTGTTCCAGGCACGACAGACATTCGGAAAACTACCTAGTCAAAGCTGTTCCGAACAAGAGCGGCATTCGGAAACTAGGTAGTCAGAGCTGTCCCTAGCACGAGAGACATTCGGACGAGACATTTCACTCGGACGTAAATGCGTAGTGCCAATTTTTAGTTTGCCACCCGTAGGACGACACTTCCGGCTTCCGGCGGGCATTTTTAAATGAGGTTAGCCTTCCTCGGGTTTCGAGACTCTTGTTTCGGCTTCCACACAGCAAGCTTTCGCTTCGGGCTGCCACGTAATGGATTCGCAAGACAGGCGTTCCGTTTCGTGTCAACGAGACAATTTTCCACCTTTGACTACACTCACTCTATGAGTGTGTTTACAGACTATCGGACGTCTGCAAGACGTGCGAACGAGGTGTTTTTCCATCTTTTGTACTCGCTCACGAGGTAGGCTACATGTGCTGCCGGCTCAGCACCTTACCTCCGTGCGTCTGTGGGCGAGTAACGGTCAGGCCCTTTCATCCGGGGATACCTCATATCCCCCAGCTAAGAGCCATCGAACGAATCTGCGCCGAGCATGTAGCGTTCTCAGCACATCATCACAATTTTGATGTAGGTTTGTGTCGCCGAGGCTCTCACTTCCGAGAGTTTATGGCTTAGAGACGTTCAGCCATACACCTCGGATGGGAGCCTTAGAGGTTATGCCTGAACTGAGATTTTGGGATCGTTTGCCTGATTTTGACTGCTATCCTCAGTCTTACCTGCAGAGCAGCAGGTTGTGTCTCTCTTAGTCTGGTCCCTATCCCACTAGCCGTCCGATATGTAGTTTTCACCCATCGGCAAGCACATGGGGTCGATGGGACACGCAAGCTCCCCCACCACGGCAAGGTGGAGACACATCGGGGGAGTACGGAGGTTTAATAGTTGGCTGATTGGTTATTTAGTTAGTTAGTTAGTTCGCAAGTTAGTCAGTAAGTCAGTCAGTCAATCAGTCAGTCCGTCAGCCAGTCAGTCAGTCAGTCAGTCAAACAGTCAGTCAGTCAGTTAGTTAGTTAGTTAGTTAGGTAATAGGTCAGTCAGTCAGTCAGTCAGTCAGTCAGTCAATCGGTTAGTTAGTTAGTCAGTCAGTGAGTCAGTAAGTCAGTGAGTCAGTCAGTCAGTCAGTCAGTTAGTTAGTTAGTTAGTTAGTTAGTTAGTTAGTTAGTTAGTTAGTTAGTTAGTTAGTTAGTTAGTTAGTTAGTTAGTTTAGTTTGTTGGTTTAGTTAGTGTGTTGGTTTAGTTAGCTCAGTTAGTTAGTTAGTTAGTTAGTTAGTCGCAGTTCCAACTTCACAGCAACGGGTCGTCCCCATTATGCTCCGTTCCTGTGCCAGTGAATATCACACAAAACGCTCCCCACTGCCCAATGTGAAAAGTGGAAAAGACAAACAACAGCCCGCACAGATACACTCAGTTAGTTTGCTAATTTAGTCAGTTTGTTGGTTTAGTTGGTTTGTTAGTTTGTTAGTTAGTAAGTTTGTTAGTTCAAATAGTTTATTAGTTTAGTTAGTTGATTAGTTTGCTAATTGGTTCCTTTGCTAGTTAGATAGTTTGCTTAATTAGTTAGTAAGTTAGTTAATTAATTAGTTAGTTAGTTAGTTAGTTAGTTAGTTAGTTAGTTAGTTGGTTGGTTTGTTGTTTGGTTGGTTGGTTAGTTGGTTGGTTGGTTGGTTAGTTAGTTAGTTGGTTGGTTGATTGATTGGTTGGTTGGTTAGTTAATTAGTCAGTCAGTCAGTCAGTCAGTTAGGTAGTTAGTTAGTTAGTTAGTTATTTAGCTAACAGACAAGCTACGTTCATTAGTTTGCCATAGCTTTCTGTACTATCCACGCTCATACCATTGTATGAAATCTACGCAAGGCGGTCTGCTTACGAATCACCCACAGCTGTGTTTCGAACGGGGTATGCGGGATTGTGAATCATGTTCGGAACACCTTCGCCACAGGGCCGGCTAATTTTCCAGTGACCAGTTCTAGAGTGTTTCGAGGTAAAAGAAGATAAATCCATCATCCCTACCGCTTCTTCTCATCACGTTATACTCCTTCTAGAAGAGCCACTTGGTTTGGCTTAATTATTCTTTTTTTTTTTTTTCTGACGCTGTGGCTTAGAGGATAGTGAGACGCACATTTCCGTAATTCCCAAACATTCCGAGTCGAGGTCTCGAAATCAGCCTCGGGCGATATGGAAGCAGACTGACTTGCGTTGATGTTGGTGGTGTTAGGCGACCGCCATGCAGAAGGCAAGCTACTGAACTAACATTGTCTAGTAAGTTAAAAACAGCCAATTGATGATGGGGTGACTGTAACGTCCTGTAAAGGGCATGCAATCAAATCATTATCTGTAGACTTGTTCGTGGTTGGTGGGATTTGGTAGCTAAAGTTTTCTAACGGGACGGGTTGTCAGTCCCAGGCCGACCTTCCTAAAACGCCTTTTACGACGCGTATATGTATCTTATTATGTGTAGAATTCTTCGAGTTATTTCAGCAGGCATTCATCGTGTGCGATGCCGGTAAGCTATGTTTCGCCATCTTACACGATCACCAGAGTCGTGGATCAGCTCTATGCTCTTGTCCCGACCATGCCATGTGGTCAAGCCATCCAGATATTTACTTCTCTGCCTACTCCTTGTTCCTTTTCCATGCATCTTACCAGTTGTCACCAAGTTCTCTAGTTTATTTTTCTCATAACGTGGCCAAACAAAAGTGAATGTCTACGTCTAATTTTTCTAATCAGTTTGCGGTTTTCATTTGCATTTGAGCAATAATATAGGTTTAAAATGTAACTCTTTGTGTTTCAGGCAGCAATCACTCACTATAAAACGGCAACTACTTGTAGGGTTAAAATAAAACTCTTCGTGTTTCAGGCAGCAATCACTATAAAACAGAAACTGCTTGTGGGTTTAAAATATAACTTTTTGTGTTTCAGGCACCAGTCACTGTAAAACAGCCAATGCTTATAGGTTTAAAATATAACTCTTTGTGTTTCCGGCAAAAATCTCTGTAAAACAGCAACTACTTGTTTAAAAAAAAAAAAAGAGTTTAAAGGGCAAGGGGGTCGACTTCATTGCACCTGGTTTTATCCCATATAGCTAGGTCTCTTCCCACATGGTTTCCTGTCCGAAAGCGTCGCACAAAGCACGAACTTCGTAGTCTCCAAGAAAACTGCGCTCGTGAACTGAACGGCGTACGCCGGAATCGAACACACAACCTTCGGAATGAGACGTGGGTGGCTTAACCACTTCCCTTGGCAATTGCTTGTGTCCAAAGGAAGCTTTGCATTGTTGTCCAAGTTTAAAAGTTAGCTGTGGGGTCCTTACAGGACGTCGCAGTCAACGCCAGCATTTATTGATTATTTATGAATGTGTGCGCAATTTTACTTTCAGTAGTTTGCCATGGCTTTCCGAAAGGCCGACATTCATATGATCATGAAATGTTACGCAAAGATATCTACTCTTAAATCGCCCGCGGCTGGCTTGGAACCCGGTACGTCGGGATTGTGACACTGCTTTCACTCCGTCTAAGCCGCAGTCACCACTATTGTTCAAATTGTGCGTTGACTGATTCAGTGCCCAAGGATAATATATCGTCTAATATGACCTCCCATGTGGATAGAAGGATGATATATGGCAACAATTAGGTCGTCGTGTTATTTGTTTCGTTTCGTGGATCCACCATAATGTCAGTGCTCAGTTATTGGAAATTTACTTTATAATACTTGTTCATTTGATTCTGTACCATATTTGGTTCAACCCCCCCCCCCTCCCCCTCCCCCGTTTGTATGGCACTGAATCAGTTAAACCCGTGAGCATCTGAAGTTACCATTAAATTGCAAGAAAATAGAAATTGTTATCATTTCCGAGAAGAAAGAAATCAATCAATCAGTAATGCACCTCGTATGTGCATCTGGAAGAAGTGGGGAAAGTACACATTACCTTCCTTTACTCACTCATGACCCTAATGACATTTTTTGTGAGGTCGTTCCTACAGCTGCTGTTTGCTGCCGATAATGCCACATTGTTTTCTCAAATCTTTGCTTATCTAACTGTTCTAACTGTATGTAACTGCTCTAGACGTTTTATTTCTTCATGTTTTAACTGAACCAGCTCTGTGGCTAGGGGTTACGAACGCAATTCGTAATCCAGAGGGCTGCATTTAAAACATAGCTGCAGATGGTTTGGCAGCAGAACACCTTATGGTGGTTTGCATACAGTGGTATGAGTCCTGGTCGTTCAGAAGGCAATGGCAAACTACTAAACGTAAATCTGCCATGAAATCACAAAAACTCAAAAATGTTGGGGTTGACTGTGATGTCCTGTACGGGTTGTGCAACTAACTTTTTTTTTACTTAACTGCCAACTGCCTTTATCGGGCATAGGAAGCGAAAATATTAGAGACGTTTATTTGAAACCCTTTCTAATGGCTTTATTACGAAAACATAAAAGAAACATTAACAGGTGTGGTAGAATTAAACAAAGCATTCATTTTGAATGAATTATGCACCATGGGTTGGTCAGAAGAAGTCACCGTAGGCATTCAGGCAAGCACCCCATTGCTTAGGTCGGCGGTGAATGCTGTCCGCAAAAAAAAAAAAAAGAAAGGGATTGCGGTTGCTCAATGAACCAAGTGTTTACCGGCGTTCATTACGTCTGTATCTGTGTGAAATCGTTGCCCTTTGAGAGCTTTTTTTAGAGTTCCGAGCAAATGAAAATCACATAGTGATAAATCAGGACTGTAGGCTGGATGTTGTAAAATTTCCCACTTCTTCCTTGCTAATGCTTCCTGCACAATCTTTGCGTCATGCGGACGAGCATTATCGTGCAACAAAATCACACCTACGAAAATCCTACCTAACACGCAGAGAGTGAGTTCCCTTGGAGCAAGATGGCGGGACATTATTTCTTCGTCCCGTAAAACGGAACGTGCATTTTTTCCGAAATGTTTGTGGATTAAGTGTGTTTTCGAGGTGAAATGGAGTTCGGACCATGCAACGTAGTTCGTGCACGCTCCCACGGACTCCCTTCGGCGTATCATCGGCGCCCGGGGGCGATACTTAAGCCTAACATGACGACCAGATGACGCCCGGCAAAGATACAACAGCGTGGTAAACGAGCCAGCGCCCGCAGAACGCGGTTAAAGTGTCACGGGAGAACTTCAGACACGTTCGATTACTGTACTGGAACTGTCCATCACTTAATGAACGCCGACCTATTCTTGAAAAACTACTCTACGGAAACGACATTGTGGTTTTGCAAGAAATACAGCTTTTCGACGGTGTAGCAAATTTCGCGGGGTTTCAGGGCTTCTATAATGGGCGGCACCTCGGCCAGGCCATTCTGGTCCTCGACAACATACTGACGGCTGAGGTTGATATGTCCGCCTGGAACAATGATTCCCTGCAAGTGCAGGCAATAAGAATAATGACACCAGTGCAGGTTATAATTGCGAACGTTTATGCGTGTAACGGGAAAGTTGACGTTCGATAGTGGCAGAGATTGTTCGCTATGGAGGAAAGGCGTATCATCTACTGCGGGGACTTCAATGCCAGAGGCAGTCAATGGGGGAATAACATCACCAATAGACAAGGAGAAGATCTGGAGGATGCCCTGGTATCTGCTGCCCTAGTCTGTCTGAATGATGGGACGGTCACTAGAATGGCCATCCGACCAGGTGATTCTGACAGTGTCATTGACTTGGCCCTGGTGTCGCCCACCATCGCACCAAGGTGTCGGTAGGGAACACTGGGATACCACGAAAGTGATCACTGCCCTTGCATATTCTTGATCGAGAAAGACATGGCCAGGAGTCAATGAAACAATACACATGCCTTCCCATATGACAACACTGTTCAAGAAGCCTTAAGCAAGATCAGAAGAAGAAAACTAACTTCCTCCCACAGGAGACAAGAAAGATGGCTGCAACCACCATGGTGGAACGGTGAGGTCGAGGGTGCATGGCTGGGAGAGAGGCGGGCTGTCAAAGACTGGCAAAAAGCCAGAAAGGCTAACATGCCACAGGGTGAGTTGGCGAACCGGAAGACTGAGGCCCGTAGGACGACGACCTTATTCAAATCATGCGCCAAACAGGCCAAGGCCGAGAAATGGGATGAGTTCTGCATGAAGGTGTGCTCCGAGCGATCTCTCACGACATTCTGGCGCCTCCATAAGAGCATGAACAGTGCTGCACAACGGAGGGGTATTCCAGACTTTCAATGCACAAACCTCACATGGAAAAAGACGGGCGCGGATAAAGGGAAGGCCCTCCTTGCACGCTACATAGAGCAGACTTATCAGAAAGACGAGCCCGCTAGACAGAGGACCACAACGACACACTCTCAGTTGTGCGAGGATACCGGGACGGGCGAAGAATATGTAATCACTGCTGAGACATTACGTGCAATGCCCAAAAAATCACTCAATACCACACCAGGCCCAGACGGCGTCCGATATGGGGACCTACAGACGATGTCAGATGATGACATTGAAGAAATGGCCAAAAAATTTAACACCAGTATCCAAAGGGGCCCAGTTAAAGAGGAATGGCTACACAGCTACTTGCTACCACTGCCAAAACCTAAAAAAGACCATTCAAAGATATGCGGCTACAGAATCATAACGATGCAGAACACTACTGGCAAGCTACTGGAGAAAATTGTAGCACACAGACTTGCTCGTGACTTCGAACAACTCGGCTGCTTCCCGCCCACAATTGTAGGGTACAGATGCAACAAAGAGTCATGGCTGAATGCGGCGGTCTTTGCTCAGGACATTTATGAAAGGTTTCATAGCAGAGTAGAAACATGTACGGCTGCCATAGACTTAGAGTACGCACACAATAAAGTATCCTTCGAGCACTTGATGCAAACCCTTCTGAGACTGAAAGTATACCCTCAACTTATACGATGGATAGCTGCAGTCCTGTTCCAGAGGAATGTGGTGCTAAGATGTGGGAGTTGGTCTTCTGAGCCGACAACGAAATGTCCAGGATTGGCCCAAGGTTCACCACTGTCACCAATACTATTCAACATGTATACGGTGCTGATCACTGAACAACAATTGGACGGGAGGGGTAGGACTCTGTCATTTGCTGACGATATTCTTGTGTATCGACAGGGTCGAGATAGGCAGGTGGTTGCCAGTGCTATGCAGGGTGAACTATATAGAATTTCTGCATAGTGTGCTGATGCCACTGCCCTTGTCAACCCTGCAAAGGCATCGGTTACATGGTTTTCCCTAAACAACCATATTGTGAAAACAGAACTGCCGGCAGTGAGGATACATGGGAGTATTTATAGTAGAACCCAGTCGATGACATTTCTTGGCGTGAGGTTTGATCGTAGCCTGTCATTCATAGATCGTGTTGATTATGTCATAACGAAAGCTCGAAAAGGTTTGTCAGCAATGAGAGTCATGGCAAATGCCAATATTGAGCAAAGACTTCTATTCCAAGGACTGGTACTTTCATCAATCGAGTATGCCCTGGTCATCCTCACTGTCAGCCCTACACAGATTGGAAGACTTGAAAAGGTACAAAACGAAGCCATGCGCATTTTGGGCTGCACGAGAGACACCAGCTGTGAGCGATAAGATACCTCATTGTCTTCCCGACCATGAACCGCAGGATCAAGATCTGGAGAGCTCGTGCATACTTAAAAATAAGTGCAGATGAGCAGCACCCTTTGCATGAAGATATATTCAGAGAAAAGGGTGACAGGCTAAAGAGGAGCAAATCATGGATGGGTCGGGCAGAAGATGTCATCATAAGGTCTGCAGTTCCACCAGTATCAACCCCGGAAAGGAATGGGTGCCTCTGCCTCCAGCTTTTAAGTGCACCTTCTCCGGCATTATCACACTTGACAGACAGTGCAGAGAACAGAACCCTGCCGCTGTCAATGCAGCGGTCACCCCGCTTATCAGTGAACACTCAGACAATCCCGAAGTGCTCATCTATACAGATGGATCTGTTGTAAAGCAGCAGAGAAGTGCGTGGGCATTTACAGCCCGTTCAGAGGGCCGAACCGTTCAAGAATCCACTGGTGCCCATTCCATGACCATGAGCAGCATGACGATGGAAGTTATGCAGCAACACAGGCTTTCATATGGCTGGAATCACGGCATTATGCCAATGTGTGTGTACTAAGTGATTCAATGAGCATGATTCGGAAGGTCGATGCAGGATATGTACGTAGACAGTGGACTGATTAGCTACGGAAGTCCGTTGTCCGTAAGGTTACCTTCATCTTCGTCCCGCGACATGCGGGAGTCGAGGGAAATGAACGAGCTGATAAACTGACTGGCTCTACATCTCCTGCAGATGGTCAGCCCATGGATCGCGCCGATGTCATTAACACCCTTAAAGAGATGGCGAGAACAGAGGACTTTGAATTGCCCCAATTGACACATCAAATTCGTTCGCTAGCGAACGTATGCTTCGACAACGGTTCATCTGTACTGCTGCATCAATGTTGGCGATTGTTTTTTTCTTCAGTTGCAATAATATGCGCTTGATGTATTTGGTTGTTTCGGGATTTGAGATTTAAATATTCAGCACAACCCATTACTGGCAACGCTGATCGTATTCTGGTATGAACCAATGTCGATAAATATTTCTTTATATGAAAATCGATAAATTCACATTTTAGCATTACATTGTTCCAAATGTTGCTGAATGTAGCCGGGGGCGGGGTTGAGGTGAGAGCCCAACCTTGCATAAATACCCCAATGGCTCGTGCATTCATCACCTATGCAGCAAAAGTGACTAGCTGCGTGGTCTCGGGGTATGGTGTCCGCCTCGAGTGCTTGAGGTCCCGGGTTCAAGCCCCGGTGATGACCGGGATTTTTTCTCGGGACTTCTAGTTGTGACGAAGTCTCCAGCCTCCCCATCATCTGTTGATTTAATTGGAGTAAATTCTCGTTAAAACCTTTATGTAATTATATAAGAATCTATATTCGTTTTTATTCCTATATATCTATGTATAAATAGTACATGTCTATAGTTTAAATCAACTCCTATTTAATGGTATGAATGTAATATGAATAAATACGGTACACTAGTATCGGGGTAGAGGCTTAATTTACAAAGTAGTGAAACCAGCCAAATCTATAAATTTGGCTACGACTATTTCACAATTTGGTCGGAGAAATTACGACAACGTACTCCCTGGCACGACCACTTCCGGTCAGGGGCAAGATAGCGAGGCTCGGCCTTTCGCAATCCAGACGTCGGTGTAGAAACATATGCTAGTCACTAGGCTCTTAGAAAATACTTATAAAGTGTTAAGAGTTTTATCTTTGGCGCGTATTACGGCCATAAATATATTTAGATATATTAGAGAGATTCCTAGAGCAAGTTTTCGTACCCGAAAAATGCGACCAGAAGATTAGAAGGGTAACGTATTGCTATTTGTATCAAATATATTGTCGTGTGCGCCCGATATTTCCGTGTGTAGTTAAAGTTGGAAACCGCCGATAATAGGTTATTTTACTGACTAAACGTGATCGCGTAGAATTACTTTGTACGGGTAGTTGCTAAACACGCAGTGAAAAGGGTATAATGTAACTGTGTAGGAAATTACCTTTACAGGAGATTTAGAGAGGTGTAGACGATTTGAGATAGTTGTAAACTTGATAAAGTCGGATAGAACACATTTGCGATTAGTCCGTATAGCAGTAGACTAGGCCATACTAATTGAGCCGTTAGTTTAGTAAATACATGAGGCATTTCATAGTGGTGATATTTCGAGGATGTGATAGTATTGCGAATAATTAGAGTTAACAATGAATATTCGATGCCGCGAAAATAGGAAACCTTACTAAACCCGTGTACGAATGTCAAATACTAGCGTGGGAGATCCTAAGCATTTTCATTAATTCTTATCGGTGATTTCTCACCAATTCGCAGTACTGTTCTTGCCTGCCACTCCATTAACTTTCAGTCTATCATATTGTATTATGATAATTACCTAAATTGTGTGTATTTTAAAATATACGTTACATAGAATCATTATTAAATATATGCTAGGAATATAGCTTCAGAATTTGAACATAAATATCTATAATATGTAATCTGTTTAATAGATTGTATATGTATCTACCTCCAGATTACTTTGTAATTATTGTATTTTAATAATATAATTATGATATGCATTATATGATTATATGTTTAATTATTACTGAATAATTATTATCTTCAATTATAAGGAAGCATAGAATGATTTTACTTAGCTGTTTTCCTTAGGTCAGTGATCTGCTATTTATCCTAGGATAGGGAATGCTAGGGAGCAGGGACATATAGCTCATGCTATTTTGTTTCTGTAATTTGTATGAGATGTTATTGGCCATCAGGAACAATCCAGGGCTGATGCTTACAGATGTCTCGACAGAAGAGTCACTTGCTCTCGCTGTATATATTTCACAGATTTGACACCTTCAGCGCCAAGCTTTAGATGCGCCAACCTGTGTGACTCATTGTGAAGCATCACTTACCACATCACTTATTATCCATACCAAACAAGGTTAACACTCACGGTGCAAGCCAGAGAACCAGAAGATAAGTGGCCAAACTTACCGTTGGCCACCACCACCATCCACATGCAAATAATACCAACCTTTGTCAGGCCATATTCAATGATTAAAATGCAACATTGTTAGTTTCTAAATTTTACAACCGCTAGTTGTTACCTTAATTAGTAACCTTAGTCATAGTAGAGGGAGAAGGTACGAAAGTTTGTCTCTGTTATATATTTTACTCTGTCTTTCTCCGTGTCGGTGAGAGTGATTAGAGTTTTGGGGGCTCGAGCTTTTTATTTCAGGCACCTAGCTAGACAACCTTGGCAGACTGTCTTTCTCATACAAGTATAGTTGTACGCCATTCCTGTCTGCCTGAACACTGTCAGAAGATTAGACTTGTTCTGGGACCTTTACTCCGTCTAGAATTACGAGCTATTCAGTCTTGTCTTCTCCAGTGACTTATTTTTCTATTCATAGAAAGTCTATCCACAGCACTTTGATAGATTCCTTATCATCGTAGCTGACGCTATGCTACACTAGTAATAAAATTCCCCCTGGTCTCTGGGTAGTGAGATCGGAAGCCCGTGTGTATTGTTGCACACGTAAAAAATCCCTTGGCAGTTGGAAATCGAAAAAGAGTAGCCAAACGGCGCTGCCCGAGCAAAATTCCGAATTTAAAATCTACCCAAAGTATTTTCAGGATCCTCGGCGGTGCTACGGAGTTCGTGCACTGAGCTGAGTTTCTCCAGACTCAGGATTGAGTCAGGAGGAGAACGTAGCATTTATGGGTTGCACCCGTGTGCCGTGTCGTTGATCCGTCGACTAAACTAAACTAAACTAAACAGTCCAACTCCTGGCCTTCTCGTGGCGGAACTGTTTTAACTAACAGGTGAAGAAGCGGCGGCGAGTCACTGGCGCCGAGAAATAACCAGAAGGCTCTAGATGCGCATGTACGTACATGCATACGCAAACTCGAGTAAGACCACAGTCTGCTCTAGCAAAGGTGCTGAAGACGGAGGTAACCAGCCAGGAGGCGCACCACAGAAATCAGGATGCCACGCAATCACGCGTAATGAAATATGTCGATAACTGCTAAATGTTATGGTGCTCGGCCTGCTTTGGACCCCCAGGCAGGTGCAGTGTCGGGCCCTATGCCTCGAAAGGGTCAAATCACAGCTACTGGAGGTCATTCTCAGATGTCCTATGCAGCCAGGGGACCTGAGAATAGAGCGTCTTGCCATACCAAACAAAGACTAAAACTAATGCACTGGAATGCGGAGGGAGTCAGCAACAAAAACAAAACAAAAAATAAAGAATAGAACTAGAAAACATCTTGGACCACGAAAAGGTAAGGGTGTGATACTTGCAAGAAACTCACCTCAACGAAAACAAAACGATGTCTGGGAAATTGCCTGTACTAAGGACACTACTTTCTGAACTTAGCAGTCAGCATAAGGTCACCATACAGTGGATACCATCCCACTGTGGAGTACCCGGAAACGACAGAACTGATCGATTGGCTAAGGAAGAAGCAAAATCAAATCAAATCAACTTTATTTTAAAAGGGTCACAAATTGGGCGCGCAGGCCCTTCTTACATTCGGCCCTTCCAATCACTCATCTTTCGTCCATCAAGAGCATTATACATTCACATAGGAAGAAAAATAAACATTGTAAAATGAATGTTGTAAACATAAACAAGGCAAATTACCATGTTATGAGGCCCATCTCCCACCTACCCTACACAGCACCCTACCCACACACCCCCACCTACCCACACACCCAGGGACACATACATACGCCACCAACCGACCCATCCCCCTCCCGCACCCACACACACTGCCCTCACCTGTTCCCCCAACCCAAACACACTCGCCACCCACAAACATCCCCCACCAACCCATACACCCCGTGCCCACCCACATACACATCCTAACCCACACATCCTCTCCCCACTCACATTTCCAACCACCCTCTGCCAGCCACACCTCCATCGACCACATATTCCCCACACATGCACACACATTCCCCATCAACCTACACATCGCACATCCACTCACACATCCCCAAACCATACACACACATCCTCACTAACTGACATCTCCCTACCCACAAACACACACATCTCCTTAACCACCTATACATCCCCAATCCACTCAGGCACACCCACATCCTCCACCCACTCACACATGCCCTAACCCAATCAACCACACACACATCCCCCACCCGCAAATCACACATCCCCTACCACGCAATATTCCCAACCCAAGCACCACACACACATATCCCTTACCCACACATCCCACACCCAAATACCACCACACACCCCCACCTACACACCACACACATATCCCCCACCCACATACCACACAATATCCCCACCCACACAGATACCCCCACCCACCCACAACAGAAATCCCACACACAGATACACCACCCACACATCCCCAACCAACACACTACACACCTCTCCGACCCACACACACATTCCCCACCCATCCACCAACGCACACTCACTCACACATCCTCCACTACGCACCCACACACCCCCATCCACCCGAAGACAATCATATATCTCTCGATCATAATACCCCTACCCACACATATTCTCCACCCACTCACGCATCCCACCCCGACACATACATATCCATAAGCCACTCACACACCCCAACATTCCCCATCCACGCACACATCCCCCACCCACATACCCCCACCACCCACACATACTTCTCCCAACCACCACACATCCCCTACTCACCCACACAAATCTCCCACCCATCCCCCACACCACACACTATCCCCCACCCACACACATATCCTCACCCAGATCACCACAAACATACCCCCACCCACACACCATGCACATCCCCCACCAAAACACCACACACATATCCCAAACCCACACACCATACACTTCTTCCCACCCGCCCTTACATCCTCAATCCACCCACATACATCCCCTACCCACACATACTTCCCCAAACCATCACACATCTCCACCCACCCACACATATCCCTCACCCAAACACACATCCCCCGCACCCGTCCCATACACACTACCCAACAACACCCACACACCCCAACCCATCCAAACGCATACCCCCACCCATACATATCCCCACACTCACACACATCCACCACACATCCTCACATCTAGACACATACAAAATGCCTTACGTGAGCATTGAAACTAGTATGAACAAACTCCCACACATACACAGACAATTGTCGTGAACAGTCTCATAAAAATGTTAAACATGGAGAAAAATTTGTACATATACAGTGTGTGACGTAAATCATAGTGATGCTCCCACATGCAGAGATACACACAGAGAAGGCAGGCACACACACACACACACACACACATTAACTCTCACGCTCACTCATTCTGTTTCTCATTCACACTCACTGACTCTCTCACTCAAACTACAGTAATGTACATAAGTTTATATTATACATGATAAAATCAAACGGTATTCAACTGATAATATGACAGAAGAGAATACCCAAACATATAGATTCGCGTGTTACATGACACGCGTCTGCTCAACTCTCTCTCTCTCTCTCTCTCTCTCTCTCTCTCTCTCTCTCTCTCTATCTCTCTCTCTCTCTCTGTACTCTTGCATATACACACACTCACACGCGTGCGCGCGCTCACGCACACTAACACATCAAATTTCCCACTGTCTCACTCTCTCTCGCTCACTCTCTCTCTCTCTCTCTCTCTCACTCACTATTTCCCTCATTCATTCACTCTGTTCATCTTCATTCACTTTATCTCTAACTCTCTCTCTCTCTCACTCATACACAGACAGACACACACCCACATGCTATCACTCAATGGTTCACTTGCACTAGCGCACTGACTCACTCACTATTTTACTCACTCACTCTCTCACACACACTAACACTCATTCACTCACACTCTATCTCACACACTAACACTCATTCCCTCACACACACACCCTCACTCTCTCACACATACACATGAACGCACACACTCCCTCACTCACTCTCACACATACACATACGAATGCATGCACTGACACATTCCACGCAAAAGAAGAACAGCCTGATGTGCCCGTTACATACCACCAAAAGAAAAGAATGATCAAATCAGTCAGAAGACCACCAAAACCTGCTCAAGACGACTACCACGTCAAGACATTATTCTGCGCCTCAGAACAGGACAATAGATTACGCAACCACATGTATACAAGATTCAAGATTGGTGAATCAGCCATGTGCACATGTGGATTGGCGTCGCAGACAGAAGAGCACAAATTACAACATGTCTAGGCAAACCTTCTGGCCTAGAGAGACGACAGTTGAAGATACAACTCCATGGACTGCTGAGTGAACTAAAAAATTTAGTGCTTCCACATTGACGTGGATAGGCCTTAGGTTCATACTGGAGTGCGATCAGCGTTGCCAGTAGTGGGCTGTGCTCAATATTTAAAAATCTCAAATCCCGAAACAAAAAATAAATGAACTAAAAAGGGCAGTTAAATTCATACAAGAGGCAACATTGCAGTTCTGCGGGCCGTGGTTTGCCCACCCCTGTTCTAAAAGTTACAGTCAACGGTTGGAGGCAGCTGAGCAACAGGTGGACTGATCAATCAATTAATCATGTGCCCCGCCGGAAAGCGTGGGCGGTCATGACTCGCCATTTCACTCGATCACCAGAGTCGTGGATCAGCTCAGTGTTCCTGTCTCGTCCATGCTATGTGGCCAAGCCATCCAGGTATTTTCGTCTAGGTCTATTCCCTTCGATCTTGCCAGTTGTCACTAAGTTCTCTAATCCATTTCTTCTCATAACATGTCCAAAAATTTTTGACTGTCTACGTCTAATTTCTCTAATCAATTTACGATTTTCATTTGTCTCCTGTAGTACTTGGTCATTGGTTTTTCTGTCTGTCCATGGTATTCTTTGCATTTTCTTCAGAAACCACATTTCTACAGCCATCAGATGTTTTTCAGCTTGACTGCTCATTGCCCAAATTTCACATCCATACAACAGAACAGGCTCTATGTATCCCCTCAACACTTTTCTCGTCCAATTCCAATTCCAAATTTCAAAAACAAAAATTCCAAATTCGTCCTCGTCTAACCTGCTTCATCAGCTGTGGTTATTGTTGAGGATCGTGGTTTTTGTGGGTTTATTCACCCTAATTCTTGTCTTGTGAGTCCTATCTCGGACTGGTGATGTAGCGTTTGTGTCTGTGACGTCAGCAGTGGTCGGCGGCTATCCTTTGTGCTCTTCTGTTGTTGTGGTTTTCTTTGTTGGTGTAGGCTCCTGGCTCTTCTGGCTGCAGTCCTTATAAGGTCTTTTCTTAATCCCACTCCAGCTGGGGGTTCGGTCGGCGGCTGTCCTTTGTGCTCTTCTGTTGTTGTGGTTTTGTTTGTTGGTGTAGGCACCTGGTTCATCTGGCTTTACTGGCTGCAGTCCTTATAAGGACTTTTTATTAGGTCATTTAGTCTTCTTCGTTGTGTATTTTGTGTAGGAGCTTTTCGACATTTCTATTTTCCTTCTTGTACTTTTTTTCATCTTCGAGTTTTAGCTTCGGCCATATCCTTCTTTCCTCCGCGGTCAGCCATGGTGTTTTCTCTCCATCTTTCATGTAGTACGTGTAGTCGGAACATTTTTCTATGATTTTTCGTGGCCATTCTACCGGTTGCCTGAGTTTTTTTGGTTTCTTCTTTTCTCTTTCAATCCAGCACCTTTCGAATTCCTGGTCTCTGAGTTTCTCCTTCCTTTTTCTCGTTTCAATTGACATCTTTTTATTGGTCAGAATGTTTTTTTTTTATCTTGCTAAAGGCTACTTTCGCCATGGCGATTCTTGTTCTAATCTCTTCAAGGCATCTCCCATCAGATGTTATGACTGTTCCGAGATAATTGTACCTATTCACTTGTTGAAGAATATTCCCATTTACTTGTATATTACATTGTAGTATTTCGTTCTTCCTAGTGACGAGCATAATCTGTGTCTTTTTACAATTTAATTCTAACCCCAGTTGCTAACTGTGTACAACAACCGCATCTAATTGTTGCAGATACTGCTCATTGTCTGCAAGTATCATCTGCATATCTAATGTTATTGATGTTTCGTCCTCCAATGCTGATTCCATTTATAAAAAAAACTGTAATTTACTGCCAATAGAGTACCTTGCGGTGTCTGGCAGAGGGGTCTTTGAGCCTGAGGAATAAAGGCCGCCTGGCTAGTGCAGTCGCCGCAAACTGTGCAGGTTAGGATTTTCTTTTTGCCCCCGAAAGAAAAAAATCCGACACCTTACCGAGGGATCGAACCCGTGCCTCCCGAATGAGAGTCCAGCGTTCTAGCCTCTCGGCCAGCCACTCCTCGATTCCATTTATATCTTCTACATTTCTGAAGATATTTCTGAGTAATGTCTTTCTCATGTTTATTTCTCTCAACAGTAAACAGTACCCTATATTTATAAAGACTAAACTTATGGCTTGGTCATCATCATCATTAGCAGGTGCCTTGTCAGCTGGCGCAGGCTTCCATGTCTCTCTGCAGATCTCAGCCCTGGGTGTCCTAGATCAACTCTGCTGATATTTGCCCATTAACTGTCTCTGTCCAGGTTGGTGCCTGTAGAATAATATGTTCTAATTGTGCTGCTGCCTCCTTTTATTACATGTAATTTCCAAGTATATATGCGCTGTGTTATATTAGTTTCATTGTCATGAGTCAAAATGACCAAATTAGCCAAAATTTGTATTTTGTATTGTATTTTAATCATAACAAAAAATACAAAGAAAAGTATTTCATTTGTTTTTAATCACGTTTCACATACAATTATGCATCAACAGTAATTTTTATGAAACATGCATTTAAAAGAAACAATGTTTTATTGTCAACAGTAAAGTCAAATAACTATCAACAAACATAACAACACCAGTAAATGTTAAATAAATATTTCACTTCATGGTGTACATCCATTAATCGTTGACATGCTTTAAAAGAAATCATATTCTTTAATATTTTAATATTAGCAATAACAATCTTCCTTTTAAGTTTATGCTACCAATGCCAAACATGGACAATGACAGAAAAAGAGAAAAGAACAATTAAAATAACGGAAATGAGATTCCTGAGAAGAATACTCAATGTATCAACAAGAGAGAAAATCAGAAATTATTAAATCACGACTAACGTGGAGGATATAGCAGTGCAAGTGTTTGGCCATTAAACTATGCTACCAACTAACAGTATACCACTAGAAACAATGATGTACAGACCAAATGGAATCAGAAGAAGTGGCTGACCTTATGGATAGAGGGATTAACAGCATCCATGGGAATCTTTGTATTAAAAAAAAAAAATTAAGTTGCATGTCCTTCACAGGACGTAGCAGTCAACCCCAACATTTTTCGCTCTTTGTGATTCCTGGGCAAGTTTTACGTTCAGTAGTTTGCCATTGATTTCTGAACGACCGGTTCCTATACCTTTTTTGAAAAAACCAACACCGTCGTGTTTCGAACCCGGGTATATGGGCTCACAAACCGCATACGTAACACATAAATGGGCACTCTCGTGCTGTTTATGCTTCACCTTGACACTGCAAGGTACAAGAGAAAGGTACAAGAGAACTGAGATGAGATGAATTAAACCATCAGCAGATATAAGTGCCATTCACGATAAATAATTCTGTCATTTCATGGTGTACATACATTAATCGTTGACCAAAAGGGTCTCTTTGGTAGGAAGTGGTCAAGCAGATTGCTGTGTGTGCTAAAGGTTTTGGTTGTTTCTCCACTTCATCATTTATATTGTGCAATCCAAATATGAACCCATGGTCTTCAGTTTCTGAGATAGACAGCTTGACTCATTCACCAGGAACATTTAATTTCTAAAAAACATTCACTGCATTTGCGTTTAATACATGCAAAACACTTGTGAAAACAGTCTCTATCACAATGTGGCATCAAATTTTGCCACAGGCGACAGCATTTGCAGCAATCAAGCACATCAATGTATAGATCAGGAGATGGATCAAAGGGCAATAGCCTAACAGGAATCATGTCTATTGCTGGTGTTACATAGTCTACAGAAAATTTAAACAACAGTTTGTCTTTCAACAACCGTGGTAGAGGTAGCTTGTTGACACGGTTCTCACGGCCAGGGGCTGTCCCCACAGCAGATGATACTTCCACAAAAGCCAGCCTGAACAGGGACACTGGCTGTGAAGACATTTCACCAAGCAGATTCAAACACTGTGTGTGGTTTTTCTTTTCCAGATATGAACGAACAGGTTTGTTATGCGTTAGTGAAGTCAGATCAGATTTTGTAAGCCACATGATGTCAACAAAATGAAGAGCCAGTGATACATTACCACTTATCAGTGCTGTACATAAAGGTGATATATCAAATGTTGGATCAGCAGATGAGAAGTAGTTAAAGTATTTGTCTGACCTTACAGTTATGGGGCCTGTTCCATTTGTTATAGATTTACAAATAGTGTCACTGTCATTACAAAGTAAAATTCTATGAAACATTTTTGGTTGTAAATAAGACAGACAGGCACCATGAGCTAGGAAAATTGCTAGGCAGGCTATTATATCTTTGTTATCAATATCCATGGGCTGGAAGTATGACATGGCCGTCTTTGTTCTATCTGTATTACTGACTGCATTAATGTCAGCTCCTGCATCCAGTAGAATCTGTACAGCCTCTTTGCTGTATCTGTTTGCAGCCAACATTAATGGTGATAGGCCATCATCATTTTGCAAGTTAACATCACAGCCTGCATCAATTAGAGTGGTTATAATGTCATCAGGCCTGTAGTCATATTCATCATTATTGATTCTGTTTATTGCGTGCAGCAAGGCTGTATTGCCATTTTTAGCTGTCATTTTCATATCAGGGTTGTGATCTATCACCCCCTTGACCACAGCTACTTTGCTGTATCTTGCTGCTTGCATTAAAACTGTCAATCCTTCGTTGCTTTGTGAGTTGATGAAATGTTTGTCTTTAGCACATCTGATTAAAAATTCAGCATTGATATCACAACCGTCATAGACAGAATAGGAAAAGGCTGTATCACCTTTGTTGTCTCTCCAGTTAATGTCAGCCCCATAGTCTAATAGTAATTGAAGCAGATCTGTACTGTTGTTGGATAAAGCCGCAAGCATTAATGGTGATGTGTCACCACAAATATTAGCAGAAGCCCCATTTTCAAGCAGTACTTTAACTACCTGTAGCTTCGGTTTGTAGCACACATAATCATTACCAAGAACCAGATACAGAGGAGTGTAGCCACCCCGTGCTTCTACTAGCTTATTTACATCTGCGCCTTTCCGAATTAGAAATGAGGCAATTTCTCCATTTCTGGACTCCGCTAACAATTCTTCCCAACAAGGATACTCGCCAGTAATGTCAAATACAATATCAATAATACAGCTAGTGAATTCAACATTTCCTCTTACTGCTAACAGTAATAACTGCTGATGATTTTCACAAATGTATTGTTGAATTTCTTGCCTGCAATTCGCAATCAGGAATTTAATGCAGGCCGCACTCTGGTTATATCTAAGATTGTATATAGCTTTCTGGACGTCAAAGTTTGCACCATGCTGCAGTAGAAGTTTAGCACAGTCTACGTGGCCACGATAAAGGGCCAAGTCAACTGGTGAGTTATTCCGTACTTTATCGTGAATGTTGGCTCCAAATTTTAACATCACTTCAATCATGTCAATATGACCACGTCTTGCTGCGATAAATAACGGGGGATACCCAAACATCCTATCTGTCTTACTCAGATAAGCACCATGCTGGCAGAGCAACTCAACCAGAGGATAATTGCCAATTATAGTTGCCACACACAGAGGGAAAACTGATGGTCTACCATTCACATTTGCTCCTAATTCCAAGAGTCGTTTGACCATTGCAATGTGATCTTTTGTAATCTGGATAATTTCACGATGAAAAAAGTTTGTGCGGGCATTATTGACCATCCTGGTCTTAACTTGTTGAAAAAAGTTTGCGTAGGCATTACTGACCATCTTGGTCTTAACTTGTTCATCTAAATCTACACAGTCGAAAAATATATCCAGAAATTTCACATTGCAATCTTGAATCGCAATGTCTAAGGGTGTTTTATCACTTTCATAAAATATATATTTGCTTGCTCTCCTCAACACAGCATCAGAGATGAGTTCCCTACTCAACAGTTGCATGCCCTCTACTGCATTCATGCCTGTGTTTCCCGTGGTTTCAGAAGCAGGCCTTCCTTCTTGTGTCAGACACTCTTCTGTTGACTGGATCCTGTCTGCTGCAGCAAGTCTTGACATCTTCTGAAATGAAAGAAAAAGAACTTCAACGTGTCTTATTCTCTGGAAATATTCATCAAGTTAACATGATTAAATGTAATAAATATTAGTCAGGCATGTTCTGGAATTCTTTCTAAATTCTCACAAAAAATTATTAAAAGGGTTGCACAAAAAGTAATATTGTATGTTTTTTCTTATACCAAGAATGCTGTGACACTGATGTGTTTTCATATGCATGTTCACAATTGCAGTCACCAGCAGAGATAGAGAGTGCCACTGTAATATTTCACAATATTATTAACTGCCATTAAAACTGTCATTTACTGCCAATATAGTACCTTGTGGTGTATGGCAAAGGGGTCTTTGAGCCTGAGGAATTAAGGCCGCCTGGCTAGTGCAGTTGCCGCAAACTGTGCAGGTTAGGATTTTCTTTTGCCCCCGACAGAAAAAAATCCCACACCTTACCGAGGGATCGAACCCGGGTCTCCCGAATGAGAGTCCGGCGTTCTAGCACAATTAACAATAACCTGCCTTACAATGAATTCTTGGTCATGGAGAAAGAAAGAATAATTCATAATTGTGTTTACTGATGTTATGCATTCGATAGCAAAATTGTGCTTTGCCATTTGATATGAAATAGTAGGTGATATAAGCTAGGTGGAAATTCAGAGTTGTGGCTTCAGGAAGTGAAGAGACCAAGTTGAATGAATGGCCATGTTCGAGGCATCGTGTCACAACAATCCTAAACATGAGTGAAAAGATGCCATGATTCATCTGAATGATCACATAACGCGACAGCAATTGCCCTTACAGCTTTCTGGCATGGGGTACAGTGTGATGACATTAATCAGCGCCCTTGAAGATTAGAAAGTATGCGCACAATGGGTTCTTCAATGCATTACTGCTGACAAGATTAGAAGGTATGCACCCAATGGGTTCTACGTATTACAGCTACCAAAGACTACATCTGACCATTTGAATCATTTTGATGCGAATGTTTTTTGGCAAAGCATTTTTGTCCTGGATCTTCACAGGTGAAGAAACTAGGAGCACCATAAAGGTGGAGGAGGATTGACAGATGAAAGCATGTGTAAATTAAGAATCCAGTTATGTTTTGCTCGGTGACAGTGGCTAGGAATCCATGTCATATTAAGGGAGGATGCTAAATCTTACTAGTTAGATGTCTTTGCTTTCATGTGCAATGCTCTTCAGTGTCTCCATGATAGACAAGATGTCACAGCATTTATCATCGTGGGTGTCATATATTTTTGAAGGGAGTGGGAGATCACTGTAGTGCATGCCCCATCTCTAATAAAAGATGTAGAGCCCCATCCTCTTCTATCTTCAATAACCCCAGAATATGAACCTTGAGTTATCTGCAGGCCTCGTTCTATTAAGTATTGTCTAGGAGATATAGATTATGGCCCTGGTAAGAATGGTAATTACTAACTGGGAATCTGCCCCTTCTCCAATGATTCTGATAGCTCTGGAGCCCCCTTATTGTTTATCAAATCTGAGGAAAGTCTGGAGAAGTTTCTCAGCCTGATTTAGATGAAGAAAACATGGATGTTGAGCAGTTGATAGATCTAGAGTCTTTTTATTTCCCCATTCAGTAAGTCATTATGAGTTAATTTATCTTTAAACAATCAATCACATTAGATTTTGACAACATGATTTACAAAGAAGTTGTTTACACAGATAGGTTTGAACTTGACAAATTAACAGAAGGTCAATTCATGTTAATCATTTATTGACTGGCCTGAGCCTTCTGGTCAGTACATACATCTCTATTGTGATTTACACAAAGTAATAGAACAGTTGCACATTGGACCATTGTCCCAGACAATCAATAACAAGCATCAATATATGAGATGTCAACAAGTGTGAAAACATAGTAAACATTTTGATGTTGTACATATTAAGTATGATAGTGGTGTCTCAACCATTTAATGTCAGTAGTTTTCCTGAAATTGGGTGTGTAGTCTACCAATGAGAAAAGTAACCTGGTGACTGGAGGATTAGGTAAGCCAGGGTCCATTGACTGATGGATCCACTTCAGGTCTGCCCGTATAGCTCCTCTGAAGGCCTCCCCATGCTCTGCTCATAGCGAAGTCATCCTCCCTCTCACTTGTGGTTCATCTCTTTCTCTCGGCTTCCCTCCCTCAGGTCTGATTTAGGTGGTTAATTTGCTGATGTGTTGGGTGGTTGTTGGTATGTAGCCACCAAGATCACTGATGAATATTCGCATAAATATATACATTCCTACCAATACAATAATAAGAAGTAGGTCGGAAGAAATCCAAATTCCTAAAGTAGGAACTAGTTCCCCTCCCCTCCCTTTTCTCTCTAAGCTAGTGTTGGGTTAAGTTGGGGTGGTCAGAGATTATCACACGGTGTACGCCTTGTATCAACTTGTTCCTGCTGTATGTAAATTCTCATTTGACCGGGGTCAGTGAACGTCTACAGTAAGACATTGACAAGAGTGAGAATATGTCAAGATGCATGTAAATAAATGACATACATTTAGAACATTTCTTCCACTAAATGGTGTTTACAATGTGTATAAATAATTCTCTGTGTTTTCCCAATTAACTACTTCTTCTTCTTGTGTCTAATAACTCTCTTCCATTACCTGTTGTTGTTGTGATGTTGAGTGTTGGGTTGTGTGGTGATGAGTGGTGTGGAGTGGTGTTGTGTTTTAAGTTATGTTGAGTAATGAGTTAAGTTCACTTCGCGTGATGGTGTTCCGCGAAGCACAACTTTCTCATGTGTTGCAGTTCATGTGTGCCCTTATCTAATTAAATTTGACATAAATATAAATATTTATTTCGCCAAACCCTATTAATTCTATAGATAAAGGAGAAAGGAAAGATTGATTTCACTTTCAGCTTTCTAGATTGTAAATAGGCATAGATAAGTCTGTTTTAGAACAAGGCACTTATTCTAGTACACGAACTGTCTTTTCAGCTGTTGATAGTGGTAGCATCTTTAGCAATGTTTCTGGTGAAATGCACAAGATTGCTTTAGAATCATCACTTCTCACAGTTGTTTAGAATAGAATATAGTAGTAGAATGCACTTCTTAAAGTTAATAATTATCTCTAAGAATATCAGAGATTGTAGTTTCATCGAAGAGAATATTCTGCCCGGGAATGGCTTTGCGTCGTTAGAATCTACAGTCGAGCATTTTTACATTTCAGAGGTTTTAATTAATAATCATACATTTCAATTGACATCACAAACATGGGTTTACATTACTTGATACATCGGGTTCTTAGTCTAATCAAGGGCTAACAAACGTACCTCGGATCCAGACTTTTGCCTTGCCCATTGAATTTTTGGTCACACAATCTTCTCACATCCGTCCATGGAGCGAGTTCAGACAAAAGTGCGGGCTTATTAACATTTCTGATGAAATAGTAATATATGTTAATTATGCACTGGCGCGAAGGCGGGTCACGTGGTTTTCCTATCCAATGGTTTTCTGAGCTTGGTCTGATGAAATCTTTCTAAGAATCCACGTCATTTGTCACTTGTTCAGTTCCAGTTTTGATGTTAAGTTTTAAGTCCCAATCTCCAATTGCGTTTGTGAAGTCAATTTCTTTTAATGTTGTTTCCTCTTTTTGCGGCAGGTGTTGATGAATGAATAATGTTGGCTGCGTTATGCCACAGTGGGTATGAGATTAATAACCCCCAGGAAGGTTAACCTGGTCAACAAATGCCCACAGAAGTCAGATGTGTCTGCCTAATGGTGCAAGAATGCAGCCCTACTGTAAACAGGCACAATGCTATCACGTCAGAAAAAACTATCCGGATTAACGCAGAAGATTAATGACCTGTTAAAATCCATCCTTATAGATTTGCGAAGGTGCCAATGGTACATTTTAGATGTGAAGATCATTGCACGGTCATTCAAATGAGTCGTATGCCAACGTTATTACTGAAAATCATGAGCAGAGCAAGAAACAAGATGAAATTAGAGATGAACAATGTCGATATGAAGAGTGTAAGAGCACAAACAATGTTGTTTATGTTCTCAGGGCAATGTTATAAAGAGTTTAACCCCCCCTCCCCGCACCCCCCCCCCCCCACATCCTTTACAGGACATCGCTGTCAACAGCAGCATCTTTCAGCTGTATATTGATTTCTTGGCAAGATTACGCTCAGTAGTTTGCCATTGCTTTCTGAGTGGCCGGCTCAGTTATCCCACAAGTCACCAGCGGGGGTCGAACTGCTTCCAGTTCTCACCCGCTACGAGACTCTGTTGATAAATGGGATTACGGCCAGAGAGACCGGCTATAAAGAGCTATACAATTAAAAATAGCTATACATATATATATACATATATATATATATTTCGCTTCATAGACCCGATTAATATTAATTTTTTTTAATGAGTTAGCTTTATATAAGGATACAGGATGCTGCAGTCAACCACAGCATTTTTGGGTGTTTGTAATTTCATGGCAAGTTTACGTTTAGTAGTTTGCCGCTGCTTTCTGAGTGACTGGCACTAACACCATTGTATGGAAAACAATGCATGGTGGTCTGCTGTCAAATCGCTCGCAGCAGTGTTTCAAGCGCAGTATTCGGGATTAGGAATTGCATCCATGACCTCCCCTGATGTGTCTCCACCTTGCCGTGTCCCATTGACCCCATGTGCTATGTCGATGGATGGAAAACTACATATCGGACAGCTTATGGGATAGGGGCCAGACTAAGAGAGACACAACCTGCTGCTCTGCAAGTAGACCAAGGATTAGCAGTCAAAAGTTTAAATCAGGCGCACGAAGGTAGAAGTTCTTGGTCCAGACACAAGCACTAGGCTTTCAGCTGAGGGATAAGGCTGAACGCCTCTAAGCCATTAATCCTCGGACCTGAGAGCCAGGCCGATACAAACCTACCGAAAAATGGAGGTGAGATGCTGAGCACGCTACATGCTTAGCTCAGATACTTGTTTCGAAGGTTCTCAGCGGGGGAATATAAGGGATCTCCGGATGAGGGCCTGGCCGTTTCTCACTCACTAATGCATGGAGGTAAGGTGCTGAGCCGGCAGCACATGTAGCCTGCCTCGTGAGCGAGTACTAAAGGTAGAAAAGCGCCCCAGTCGCACGAATTGGTTACGAAAAATGTCTGTATCTATTCTCACATAGAGTGTAGTCCAAGGTGGAAATAGTCTCAATAACACGAAATGGAACGCTTGGCTAGCGAATCCATTGCGTGGTCCGAAGACCGAAGGGAAAGCTTACTTAGTGGATGTCGTCCGCAGACTGTCCATTCCTGGTTTGTGCTTAAGCGACCAGTGGCAAGCGAAATGCCCAATACATGGAAGTGAGGAATCAAAGCAGCCATGAGCAGGACGTGTAATTCCTCGGGTGAGCTCAGTCTCAGAGCAGTATGTGCCGGCTCTGCAACAATGGAAGTCTCCTTGGATAGCGGGGAACGCCCATGGTCTACCCCTGCCTTCCCCTGAGGGTTGACCGTGATGTCTTTGACCATTCAATCTTGACCAGCTGAGATGTGGGTGACATCACAACAATAAGTCTAACGTGTCTCGAAACCCGAGGAAGACTAACCTCATTAAAAAATGCCTGCTGAAGTCGGAAGGCTGTCCTACAGGTGGCAAAATAAAAATTGGCACTACGCATTTACGTCCGAGTGAAGAAATGTCTCGTCCGAATGTCTCTTGTGCTAGGAACAGCTCTGACTACCTAGTTTCAGAATGCTGCTCTTATTCAGAACAGCTCTGACTAGGTAGTTTTCCGCACTAATAGACCACACTTGTGCCCCAAAGTTTGCTTTGCAGCCTATCACAAATAGACTGCCACATATTGTAAATAAAAATAAACAGACATGTGTAAATATTAATTGTAATTAAATGTAAATCTGCCAAGTGTTTTCCTAATTTTTTTCTGAAAAAGACATGCTTCAGAATCTGCGGCAAAACTTCTTTTTGGATGATTGTGTTTATATTTTAGAAAAGTGGTGTTTGTTCAGTAAATTCAACAGGATTAGCAGTGATCAGGATAACAACGCCCCTTGGTAAGTGCAATGTTTTCATCATTTTTACCTCTTATTTTTGTTTTGTTAAATTATTTTACAAATTATACTATTATTTTTATTATATTTACAACCTATATCAATAATTCCCCGGTTAGCGGGGTAGCGGTATCCCCTATCAAAGGAGATGTAAGACGCCTCCTTTCCTCCGTTAGTCTACAGGACACCCTTGGGCAAGGTGGAGTACCCATTTAGCTCCCCGATCAGGGTTACGTGAAGCCATGGAAGCAGGTGGTGGATGGAGTGTGAGAGCAGCCGACAGATTGTTGTTAGTTATGGTCTTGCACTCTGCAGCGATAGGCAGATGATCTCATCAGTAGAGACAATGACTATGGCCACCGACTAGTACAGTCACTGCCCAGAAGGAAAGCAATGGCAAACTACCTTCTGCAAAACTTGCCAAGAAACCATAACAACCATGAAAGAAAACATAATAAGAAAGAGATCTGGTGGCGAGACCCCCAGGCCAGGCAGATCAGATAACACTGGGGAAGAGTGTGACACAGGGACCAGTACTAGTAATCGTGATGACGGAGTTAATCCTGACTGTGTTACCAAGGAAATCCCCTGTGTCAGACTAAGAAACAGAGTGAGAATAGCAACGTGGAATGTGAGAAGTCTGTATGAGGGAAAGCTTAAAGTAGTGTGTGATGAGATTGAGAGGTTAAACGTTCAAATTTTAGGAATTAGTGAACATCGCTGGAGCGGCAAGGGACATTTTACAACTGAAAATGGAAGTATTTTCATTTATTCTGGTAGAGACGTCGGAGGCCAGAGTGGAGTGGCATTTTGTTTAGATAAGACAACTGCAAAAGCTTTAATGGGATATAATCCAGTTAGTGATAGAATCCTCACTATTAGACTTAAAGGCCGTCCAAAAAACACAACTCTCATACAGATATATGCACCTACTTCAACAGCAGAGGAGGACGAAATTGAAGATTTTTAAAACACACTACAAGACAATAAATAAGATTGGTCATAATGATATAGCAATAATAATGGGAGATTTTAATGCAAAAGTAGGTGCAGGAAGAGCTGAAAATGAGAGACACATTTTAGGAAAATTAGGATTAGGAAATAGAAATGATGCAGGTGACAAATTAATTAAATTTTGCACAAAAATGAGTTAAACGATAGCCAACACGCTTTTTAAACAACATCCAAGAAGACTTTTCACATGGAAGAACTGTTGAGTTTCAGCCCTTGACCAGGAAATTTGTTCGCGAGCGAGCCGGACTTCTTACCCATTTAAAGTTTGAGAATAGGTTGAGGTCGTTCCGTCCCCAAGACCTCTAATCATTCGCTTTACCGGATAAAACTGTGATCGAGCGCCAGCTATCCTGAGGGAAACTTCGGAGGGAACCAGCTACTAGATGGTTCGATTAGTCTTTCGCCCCTATACCCAAGTTTGACGATCGATTTGCACGTCAGAATCGCTACGAACCTCCACCAGAGTTTCCTCTGGCTTCGTTCTACTCAGGCATAGTTCACCATCTTTCGGGTCCCAGCGTGCATGCTCTTGCTCCGCCCCACTGCCGACGCAGACGGGACGGGCCGGTGGTGCGCCACCCTCCGCAGATCGCTCTTGGGAGGGAGGATCCCACCTGGGTCGCCCGAAGACGACCCTCGCTTTCACTGCGCCTTTGGGTTTCGTACCGCCCAATGACTCGCGCGCATGTTGGACTCCTTGGTCCGTGTTTCAAGACGGGTCGGGTGGAATGCCGACATACTTGCCACCAACCTTGACAGACAATGCACGCCCGGCCAGCCCCACGCCGATCACAGATGAGCGGTCGGGAGACACGGTTGCCCAGTCTCTCCCAGTCGAACTCACCAGGAGGGGAGGGTGGCCTCGAAGCGCGCGGCGTTCCCTCGGTCCGGCGGCGACTCGCAAGAGAAGGGCTGGTAGGGACGCAAGCGCCGCTCCACCTACAACCCTCCAAACCTTTAGCCGCCGCCGAACCGGTTGTGGCACTCTGCCCGTGGAAAGTGCACGCGGCGGAGACCCGAACGACGCCGCGGTGGGGTCCCAGGGATCCCGAACCACGACAGCCCAGGTCTGCGCGCCGCGCTGAATTCCACGGGCCGACTTTGCGGATCCACCCGTTTACCTCTGGGCGGTTTCACGTACTCTTGAACTCTCTCTTCAAAGTTCTTTTCAACTTTCCCTCACGGTACTTGTCTGCTATCGGACTCGTGCCAGTATTTAGCCTTAGATGGAGTTACCACCCGCTTTGGGCTGCATTCCCAAACAACCCGACTCCTGAGACGCTCGCGGCCGCACAGAGAGGCACCCGCAAAGGCCTTACACCCGCTCTGGGTGAAGCCCCGATCAGGAGGACTTCGGCGCCCTCTGATGCGACTGGTGGCGTCCCACACACCACAGTTCCCGTCAGCATGACACTGAGGGATTCGGTGCTGGGCTATTCCCGCTTCACTCGCCGTTACTGAGGGAATCCTTGTTAGTTTCTTTTCCTCCGCTTTGTTATATGCTTAAATTCAGCGGGTAATCTCGTCCGATCTGAGGTCGGATATATGAAACAAAAGCAAGCGGCGCTGTGCGGGTGCACGCGTAGCTGCTTTGCTTTAAACTGGGCGCCGCCATGAGCTTCATTTCTTCCACCACCCCGCAGCCTACAGCACGCCGGCGGCTCGATGATATCCGATCAATCCGAGTCCAGCACGACGGCCGGCGGCAACCAGTCGTTTGCATGAACTTCAAAATGAATTAAACCTACCACAACATCAGCTTATCCAGGACGTTCTATATGCTACGACGTCTGTTAGAACAACAGCGCAGCCTCAGCCTGTACTGTGTTGAAATTGATTCGGTAACCGGGCTAACGGTACAGCAGTGGGCAGTCACGGAGAATGTGGTAGCTACTTTGGCACCATTTGAAGAAATCACACGTGAAATAAGTGCAGCTCAGGCATCAATATCAGTTGTGATCCCATTAGTGAAAACACTCATGGCTTTCCTCCAGAAAGAAGGTAGTGATGCTGGGATCAAAACTATGAAAGCAGCCCTGCTTGAAGCTGTTAGCAGCAGATTTGCGGACATTGAATCCAACAGTATTTACACCTGTGCCACACTACTGGATCCTCGATTCAAGCTGTGCTTCTTCTCCGAATGTGGTAGAAGTGATGCACGAGCCCGTCTGCTGTTAGCAGCTAACTCCATTATTGATTCAGCAAACACAGTCAGCCCACAGAATCCATCAGCTACTAGTAGTAGTAGTAGTACTAGTGTTTTGACTTCTGTGAGCACTGCCACACAGTACGAGTCCAGCCTATGGAGCTGTTTTGACACAATTGTCAAGGAAAATCCCACCACAGATTGTCCTGCAAGTGCCAAAAGCAACCGCGTTAACACTGAGGTGACACAGTACCTGTCAGAGCCACTTCAAACTCGACAGTCAGATCCAGTTTCATGGTGGCATGCCATTAAGCAAAGATTTCCAAGTATGGCTAGACTGGAGCAGGCATTTCTTGCACCACCACCTACAAGTGTGCCATCGGAAAGGCTGTTCAGTACTGCAGGAGACATTATCACTGACCACCGTAGTAGCCTTTTACCACAAAATGCGGAGACGATTTTCCTGAAATACAACTCGTCCCTTCTTGACTCTGAGAGTTCAACTTCACAGCCATAATGAAGACTGACTGACTGAAATAGTGAAATTACTGAATGAATGTATTTCAATAAATTCAATCTGTTCAATGTACTGTTGTTGTGAGTTGTAACTGAGCTGCCAATTTTCCAACTGAAAACAATGTGAAAACTAAAAACTGAAACTGAAAACTAAAAATTAAAATTACTATGGATCTATTATTATGCAACTTAATATTACTTAAGTACTTATTCTAATATAAATGTAATTATTTTACATTTAAATGATTTAATATGAGTATATGTCATCAGCCAGTCAGGTCTTAGTCAGATATGACTGAGCTACCGTATAACAGTAGACGGTACTACCTGGTTTCTGTTAGCGCCGAACGTTGGGCGGCGCTTACCAAACCCGACACCCCACATTGTGCCAACGGCTTCGGGCGGAAGAGCGCAATTGGGAGGGTACAAGCCTTACCCTGGTGCGAGGAAATGCAAGCTAAAGACAAAATTGTCATGGCAGGGCAGACCAAGCCCTAAGCTTTGGTTGGCGACTGGTCTAGGATCGAAGCTCCGACAGGCGGACAGTTAGAGCATTGCTTTGCTGATCCGGCAGCTTCTGCAGCTTGTCTTGTTCCAGATGTAGGGGTGTTACCTTTCCTCTGGAGTGAACTAGGCAGGCCGATTTGAGCTGCCAATTTTCCAACTGAAAACAATGTGAAAACTAAAAACTGAAACTGAAAACTAAAAATTAAAATTACTATGGATCTATTATTATGCAACTTAATATTACTTAAGTACTTATTCTAATATAAATGTAATTATTTTACATTTAAATGATTTAATATGAGTATATGTCATCTGCCAGTCAGGTCTTAGTCAGATATGACTGAGCTACCGTATAACAGTAGACGGTACTACCTGGTTTCTGTTAGCGCCGAACGTTGGGCGGCGCTTACCAAACCCGACACCCCACATTGTGCCAACGGCTTCGGGCGGAAGAGCGCAATTGGGAGGGTACAAGCCTTACCCTGGTGCGAGGAAATGCAAGCTAAAGACAAAATTGTCATGGCAGGGCAGACCAAGCCCTAAGCTTTGGTTGGCGACTGGTCTAGGATCGAAGCTCCGACAGGCGGACAGTTAGAGCATTGCTTTGCTGATCCGGCAGCTTCTGCAGCTTGTCTTGTTCCAGATGTAGGGGTGTTACCTTTCCTCTGGAGTGAACTAGGCAGGCCGAGAGAGGGATCATGCTGCATGGGCAACACATGATCTCTATATTTTAGCCCAGGCTTTGTGCTATGGAGAGGCAATAACTCCATCCCTGGTCTTAACTGGTCTCGGAATCAAAGCGAGAGGCAACTGTTACGGGTTATAAGTCCTTGTCAGTTGGCGTAGACATGGGGCGCCACGCGTTGCCTCTGACGGTGGGAGACACCTATAGGTGTCACTGATCAGCTACCGCCCGCCTCAAGCTGGGCAGCCCCCAGCCAATTGGGTGCTGATCCGCCACAGCCTGCCTGCTTCAATGGGTGCTTGGGGCTAGGACAAAATCTGAATCGCAGGCTGTAAAACCAATGCACCAGGTACAAACAAAAATATAAATAGAAACCTCAAGCTACGGCTTGCAACCTGGAACGTGAGAACCATGTGTCCAGGATTTTCCACTGACTTGACCAATATTGACGATGTGAGAAAAACGGCTGTGATTGATGCCGAACTCAATCGTCTTAACATTGATATTGCTGGCCTGCAGGAGACTCGCCTCGCTGAGGAAGGGTCACTCAGGGAAAACAACTACACCTTTTTCTGGAAGGGTAAAGGGCAGGCAGAAAAAAGGCAACACGGTGTGGGCTTTGCAGTGAAGAATTCGCTACTGGGAATGATTGAAATTCCAGCAGGAGGAAATGAAAGACTATTATCCCTGCGCTTGGCAACCTCTTGTGGGTTTGCCACCATTATTACTGCATATGCACCGACACTCGATTCCTCTGATGATGTGAAGGATTTGTTCTATGAGGAGTTAGACTCTGTGATCAAGGCAGTTCCAAAATCCGACTACATTTATATGCTCGGTGATTTCAATGCTCGTGTGGGCAAGGACTCGAGTTCATGGCCAGTGTGCCTTGGAAAATACAACATCGGTCGCATGAATGAAAATGGGCAAAGGCTGCTGGAGCATTGCACCAGTAATGACCTATGTATTACAAACTCTTTTTTTAAAACAAAAGAGATGCATAAGGTCACATGGAAACATCCAAGATCCGGCCATTGGCACCAGCTGGACTTCATCATCACACGGAGACAACATCTGAACCATATATCATTGACTCGTAGTTACCACAGTGCTGACTGTGATACGGATCATTCTTTGGTTGTTGCAAGGGTTAGACTGAGACCAAAGAGAATCTACACAGCTAAACACAAATCTAGCCCCAGGATTAATATTATTAACACTCATGATCCTGAAAAGTGCTTTCAGTTTCAACAGCAACTTGAAGACGCTTTCACTGATACACCAGAAAATTGTACAGTAAATGATAAATGGAATAAACTTAAGGAAACTCTTTGTAAAACTGCCGTAAAGGTTTACGGCACTGTGGATCATAAGAGGCAGGACTGGTTTG
This sequence comes from Cepaea hortensis, assembly GCA_963921405.1. Lineage (NCBI taxonomy): Eukaryota > Metazoa > Mollusca > Gastropoda > Stylommatophora > Helicidae > Cepaea > Cepaea hortensis. The sequence continues at coordinate 54,347,478 of OY992884.1, forward strand.
CGGCCAACAGCGAGACTCTGCAGCCCTTGATTGATAAGAAGAAGAAAGCTCTCTTAAGAAACAAGGAAAGACCAACGCGTAACACTCTGAGTGAGCTAAGGCAAGCTAGGAAGGATGTGCAAAAGGCTGCCAGGCAGTGTGCAAATGATTATTGGATCAAGTTATGTGAGTCCATTCAAATCGCAAGTGATAAGGGAGACATAAGAAGCATGTATGAAGGAATAAAGAAAGCCTGTGGTCCAGTGATCAAAAGAAGTGCACCATTGAAAACCTTGACTGGAGAAGTCATCACTGATAAGAAACAGCAGATGGACAGATGGGTAGAGCACTATTTGGAGCCAAAACTAGCGGATAATGCCCTCAACGCCATAGAGGCTCTACCAACTCTTGACCACCTGGACACACTTCCCACCATAACAGAAGTTAAGTGTGCTATAAATGAACTTGCATCTGGCAAGGCTCCAGGTAAGGATGGGATTCCAATAGAGGTTATCAGGAGTGGGCAAGACACACTCACTATACAGATCCACCAGCTAATAGAGCTATGCTGGCGTGAAGGACAAGTCCCACAGGATTTCAAAGATTCAAGCATCATAACACTGTACAAGAACAAGGGCGATCGGAGCGACTGCAACAACTATAGGGGTATCTCACTTCTGTGTATTGTTGGAAAAGTATTTGCCAGAATTGTTCTGCGCAGACTTCAAGTCCTAGGAGATCAAGTCTACCCCGAATAACAGTGTGGCTTTCGACAGAACCGGTCTACCACTGATATGATATTCTCATTGCGACAAATGCAAGAAAAATGCCGTGAACAGAATCAACCACTGTTTATTGCCTTCATCGACCTCACAAAGGCATTTGATTTGGTCAGTCGTGAGGGTCTGTTCAAGGCACTAAAGAAGATTGGCTGCCCACCAACTCTTCTGTCCATTGTGGAATCGTTCCACACAGGCATGAAGGGTATAATCAAGTTTGATGGTGCAACTTCTGAAGAATTTGAAATCAAGAATGGAGTTAAGCAAGGTTGTGTACTAGCTCCCACCCTCTTTGGAATATACTTTTCACTTCTACTGAAATATGCATTTCGTGATCAGGATGGTGGTATATACATTCACTCACGCTCAGATGGCGGCCTCTACAATGCTCAGAGATTGAAGGCTAAGACCAAAATTAGGAGGGTACTGATCAGAGAGTTGCTTTTTGCAGATGATGCTGCAGTTACGACCCACTCTGAGGAAGAATTGCAATGTCTACTATCTGCATTCTCCAATGCTTGTTCTGAATTTGGTTTAACAATTAGCAAAAAGAAGACACAGATTATGTCACAGGGTGCACATGGGGTACCATCAATCTTTATTGACGACGCCGAACTAGAAATAGTAGACCATTTTACATATCTAGGATCAGTGGTAAATAGCAAATTATCCCTAGATCAGGAAATCAACATCCGGATTGGTAAGGCAGCAACAACAATGAACAGGTTAAGAAAAAGAGTCTGGGAGAACAGGAAGCTTACTGCCAAAACAAAAGTCCTTGTCTATCAAGCCTGTGTCCTTAGTACTCTTCTATATGGCAGTGAAACCTGGACAACTTACTCACACCAAGAGAACAATTTAAACAGCTTTCATATGTGGTGTCTGCGAAGAATTCTTGGTATTAAGTGGCAAGACAAAATCACAAATACTGAAGTATTGGAAAGATCAGGTTGTGTGACAGTTTATTCCATGCTCAGTCTTCGTAGACTTAGATGGATAGGACATCTTAGGAGGATGGATGATGGTAGAATACCAAAGGATATCTTTTTTGGTGAATTACAGATGGGTAAGAGATCTCAGGGTCGGCCTCTACTACGATACAAAGATGTGTGTAAGCGGGACATGATTGATACAGGCATTGATAATGCACATTGGGAGCAAGTCGCCGCTGAACGTGTTGCATGGAGGGCAAATATCAGAAATGGAATAAAGTCAAAGGAGAAAATTATTGCAGAAAAGTCACACACCAAGCGTTTGAGACGTAAGATGGTGCATGATGGTGGAAATGACCACGTGTTCACATGCACCCACTGTGAACGGACATTTACAGCGCAAATTGGCCTTATCAGTCACACTCGCTACCGCCATAGTTAAAAGTTATTATGCCTTTTTAAAGCACAAACTATCGTCTGTCAAGACGGCAAGGTGCCAATATACAATATATGTCATCATTGTCATGTCTATAGTAATGAACTGCAGTAATGAACAGTCGAGTGACTCCACTCACCTAAGTACGTTATTTTATTTTTATTTTTTTATTTGTAAATCCGGCTCCAGCCGGATCTCACTTCATAAATCCGGCTCCGGCTGGATTTCAAACATTTGAATCCGGTACAGACCTATTCATAACAATATTGTTATTGTCATTAATATTATTCTTCCAGTTTTCTGCCATTATTTTTTTTCATTTTATGTGAAAAAGACATGGTTCAGAATATGCAGCAAAACTTCCTTTTGGGTAATTTTAATGAGCAATTATGTTTATATTGTTGAAGACAAGTGGTTTTTGTTTCATTATTCAGTAAATTAAACATGATTAGCAGTAGAGCAGTATAGAAAACACTTTATAAGTGTAATTTTTTAAATAATTTTTACCTCTTTAATTTCAGTTATTATTAAACCTCTTATTGTCATAATATTTGTAACCTATCAATTAATTATTAACACTGTCATGTTCCTTGTGCAATCCTCTTTAATTTGATATGTAATACAATAGATCTGCTACCATTTTAAAAGCATTATTATGACACACCCCTACTTCCAATTTTCTGCGATGAATTTCTGTTTGGTCAGGACCCACTTTTTGTTTGGTAGTGAAAGAGTTAAAAAACTCTTGCATGTGGACAATTAGTAAATGAACAAAAATAGCTACTGAAACCACAAAAATGTGGTCTTACAGAAGAATGCTGAAATTCCTTAGAGAGCCAAAATGAGTATATGTGTTCTGAAAGAGCCAATCAATGGTTTGCAAGTGCAGAGAGAAAGGTTGTTGAAATGCTATATTGAACCTATTCTGTTGTATGAATGTGAAAATATGGACAATAAACAAACATGCTGAGAAACTTTTAAAGGCATTGAAAATGTCGCCAAGGAAAAGGTAAGAAACACCTTGAACAGAGAGAAAAACAAGTGATGCAGTCTTTTAAGAAACACGTCTTTAGGAAATCATAAACTTATCAGAGAAACTACACATAGACTAGCGCATGATTAGCGCATTTTGAGGAGAAATAAACTTGAAAACTTAGTGACAACTGACAAAATTTTTGGGCGACAAAAGCAAGGAAAGTGAAAAGAGTCAAATAGCTTTGCCACATGGCACAATTGAGATAGCAGATCCAAGTCATGATTATGTGAGATGACATACCATGATCTCCTTCCTAAGTTTATCGGAATGGGACACAATGTTGAAGACACAATATCACATACAGATATGAGGCCACATTAAGAAAAGAAAAAACACTGGAAACAAGTGAAAATTAAAAGAGATTGAGGAAGACTAATAAAAGAGCTTGAGGAAGACAGTAAGAAAAGAGATTGAGAAAGACAGTAAGAAAAGAGATTGAGAAAGACAGTAAGGAAAGAGATTGAGGAAGAGTACAGAAAGAATCTTTGACAACAATTCACCAAGGCATGGAAAAATAGCGCATACATGTGCCACTACTTCTGGTTTTTAGTGTGAGAATTAGCTTTTCCAGTTGCCGGTGTCCCTAACCATCAGGCGAACCCACACTGACTTCAGAGGTATTTGAAATTTACAAATGGGCAGCGGGCTGCACTGAGTTTGAAGTGCAACAGCTCCAGAGCAACACACATCAAGGTGACATAGTCATCTACACCGATGGGTCAGTGATGAGAAACAGACTGGGGCTTTATTGCAAAGGCTAATGGACGAGTCTTGAAAAACGAGAGCCTGGCATATGAGACTACGATCTCCAGCATGAGAATGGAGGTGGAGGCAGTAACAGCGGCATTCCGGTGGCTAGAGGAGACTATTACATCACACGCTGTGTTCATTATGGATTCAAAGAGTATGCTTAGCGAGGTGGACATCTCCAAGGCAAGGACAAGAAATCAAAATGTTAGACCAACTGACCGGTGTAGGAGTTGAACTAGCTACCTCAGCATCAGCATACCTTATGTTTAAGAATGAGTGTGCTTATCCAATCGGCCATACTAACCTCCACCTCTTCTGTTGATATGCCCCATACATTTCCTGCCATCTATTCCTTATGGTTTTCATGAGTGCCCTTATAGCAACAACAGTTTTCACGAGTGCTCTTATAGCACCAACAGATTTCATGAGCGCTCTTGTAGCAACAACAGATTTCAATACTGCAGAGTTCACACAGTAATATGGATTGTCTACCATGGTAATTTTCTAACCTATCATGTCTCTTATTGCTTTAGTTTATACTGTGCGATTTCTGCAGCATGTACCTGACAAGATACAGTGAAATATGCCAGGCAATAAATCATGTAATCTTTTGTTTGTGTCGTCATTATTCAAGTTTACCACAGGAAAACATGTCCAAAGTCCATGAAGTTTTCAACATGAAACATTTTCACTGGCAAGAATGTGTGTACATTTGCACTGAAAATTTTTAATTTTGGACGCATAGCCTTTTATTAGTAACTTTATTAACCATATTTATATACTTGAAATCAGCACTTATGTGTACATATAGATGTTGATTTGAACAATTATGTGTGACGAACTAGAGAACGCCATATAAATTGCAGGAAATTATAACATCTTGATTCAATAAGGAAGCATCACAGGATGGTGGTCGCATGCATAATATATTTAATAAACACAATGACAATTTGAATATATATATATATATATATATATATATATATATATATATATATATATATATATATATATATATATATATATATATATATATATATGGAGAAGCTATACACAAAATTTTGTGATCAGTACGAGCCGCTATACACAAAATTTTGTGGCTGGTCACGTGATAATTTGGCACAAAATTTTGTGTACAGTACGCGCCGCTATACACAAAAATGTAGGACTTAGGAGGAATCAAAGATAGAACCCATTTAGTATAGAACCAGACCCTGGTGCCTTGGAAACACCTCTGTGGTCACGTGATTATTCGGCAAAACCGGTTGGGAATCCCCCTCCCCCCTTTCCCAGGGGGGAATTCCAGAGGGTAGACAGGTAGATATCTTGCTTGGTAGGTTCGATGGTTGACAGGTAAGTAGGTATTTTGCTTGGTTAAGTGGTTAACACAGCGTCCTGAAGCAAATAAACTCATCTCTTCATCGTTCTACTGTGTGTTCCTGCGTGGCTGTTTCTTCGTTTGACTGTGTTGGTCTTTGACGAGATGACGGTTGACGCAGAGTGCCACCCCGCAGGTCTTGGCCGTTGGTCTGGAGACCCTCAAGGTCATCATGCCCCTGGACAACAGATGAGTCGACCGGCTACCCTTGTGCACAACGTCCGCCCCGTGACACTCACTGTCAGCCCTACACAGGTTTGAAAGACTTGAAAAGGTACAAAACGAAGTCATGCGCATCATTTTGGGCTGTCCAGGATGAAAGACTTGGGAGTAAGAATCGGCACGGCAAGACGCGAGAGGTACATCGGGAAAACAAAGCGCCTCATCAACCAACACAGAACTGGCACTATTAGCCACCGGACGCTGATGCATATACTTGGAGGCGTGGGGGGGGGGAGGTTATAGCACCTATGGACCTGTCTAGAGTGCAATGAAGATACCCCAGCTGATAATTGATAACGCTTCCTGCGTAGTGTTCTTGTTTGTCCACACACACACACACACTCACACACACCTCTTTTAACTTGCTCTTCCAGCAGTCTGATCATGGCCGCAGGTTCATTCATAGTAATCACTTCGTTCTCGCAAATGACTTACTTCTCAACCTTTTTTTGCCCATGCACCCCTTTACCACATGGTCAGAGTGTCACCCCCCCTTTTTCGTATTTCCTCCCTATAACGTAGTCCGGAGAGAAACCTACAACCTTTGGAACGCGAGGCAGTAGCCACTCGGCCACGGAGATTCCCAGCTCCAATGAGAAAGAACGTATCACAGTGACCTGTCATCGTTGGCTCACTGTCCGTGTCAGAATATCAGTCTCAGACTCTCAGACAGGACCACCATAAGTCGTACATGTTGCTAGCCTCATATTTGTATATATCAGTTGCTCTCAGGGTGATGTGGTGGTGCTGCCGACTTGATGTCCCACCATATCTCCTGCTTTCAGGGTGATGTGGTGGTGCTGTCGACTTGATGTCCCACCATATCTCCTGCTCTCAGGGTGATGTGATGGTGCTGTCGACTTGATGTCCCACCATATCTCCTGCTTTCAGGGTGATGTGGTGGTGCTGCCGACTTGATGTCCCACCATATCTCCTGCTTTCAGGGTGATGTGGTGGTGCTGTCGACTTGATGTCCCACCATATCTCCTGCTCTCAGGGTGATGTGATGGTGCTGTCGACTTGATGTCCCACCATATCTCCTGCTTTCAGGGTGATGTGGTGGTGCTGCCGACTTGATGTCCCACCATATCTCCTGCTCTCAGGGTGATGTGGTGGTGCTGTCGACTTGATGTCCCACCATATCTCCTGCTCTCAGGGTGATGTGGTGGTGCTGTCGACTTGATGTCCCACCATATCTCCTGCTACTCGTGTTAGGTTGAGTCGATCTTGAAGACTGAGATTTGACAGATCCTCGCTAGAAGACATGACCACCACTTGTGAACAATTAATACCACTCTGAGTGTTCATTTGGCCATGATTCGCACATGCTTATGTATATGTTTCTTTGAGCCTGCTTTGACATACAGCACACCACTCGCCTTTGTGCTTTTTAAGAGCAACGTGAAACTCTTCTAATCTTGAAAAGAGCGCTCCTTTTTCTATGGCCATCTTCAAAAGTAAACGTCAAGCTCAGTATTTGCAGCGAAGTAGACAAAAGTTCAGTATTGAAGTAAACGTCAAGCTCAGTATTTGCAGCGAACGAAGCGGACATCAATGTGACCAACCAGCCAGAAGTAGAATAGGGGCGCGTATTATACACAAAATTTTGTGCTGAATAATCACGTGACCAGTTAAAATTTTTGTGTATAGCGGCTCGTGCTATAAACAAAATTTTGTGTATAGTCACTTTGATATATATATATATATATATATATATATATATATATATATATATATATATATATATATATATATATATATATATATATATATATATATATATATATATATATGCCTTCATTTTACTTTGTAAAATCTGCTTGTTTTGTCAACAGTATCCAAATGACAGTCTGGTGATGTCACCTGTGGGTCATGTGACAGTCCATATGGGACGAGACTGTAGTTGGACATCTATATTCACTGACTTCAAAATGCAAATCTACATAATTTCATGAAAAGAAAATGTGGTTTCTCCTGGACTACCACACTACACACCCACATGGAGGACTTTCAGATAGAATACATGATTTAATTCTACACTCAATTCTGCTTTAATAATTATTTCTTTCATATTTTTACAATACATGACTGAAACTGTTGAAGAGTTTTACTCAGCGATCCCTATGTATGGGTACTGAAAGAATAATAGTCAATACTAGTAACATGAATAGAATAGGTTGCTGAATTGTGTCCTCGTGTAAAATGAATAGTATATGTTGTTGAATTCTGCTCTCACTTAGTAACTTTGATTCCGTCATTTGACAAGATTAAAATGTCTGATGAAAATCATTTTACCCATTGACCCCCAGACTCACACATGTTTAGAGTGATGGTGTACTTTAGACTCAGAAATGTTTTTATGATACAAATGTAAAGAATACCATGGATGGGCAGAAATATTAGGCAACCGATGCCATGAAGTCTTAAATTACACATAGCAAGTTTAATATTTTTGAGACATTAACATCTTCTTCTTCTTCAGCGTTCCGAGCCATTGAGGTTCTTTGCTGCAGATACAATCCGTCTCCATTCGTCTCTCTGGTGGACCTTCTCTTGCCAGTCGTTGATTCCAAGTGCTTGTAGGTCTGTATATGTATTATCTCTCCACCGTCTTCTTGGTCTACCTCGGAGTCTACAGTCATTTATTTCCTGAGTGTAAGCGAGTTTTGTTTCCCTATTATCTTCCATTCTTTCTATATGACCCAGCCGTTGTAGTCTATTAGCCTTCATGATACCAGTGATTAGTGGGGACTTAAACAGATCATAAATGTCTTTGTTACTTCTTCTTTTCTACTCTCCACTTTGAGTATCCCTAATGGGTCCAAAGATGCGTCTTAAAATTTCGTTCTCAAAGGGACATTAACATACAGGAAATAAATTTAAAACTTGGTAACAACTGACAAACTGAATGAGGAAAGAGAAATATGAAGGTGAAGAGATAAATGTGCCTATAGCTCGGCCAGATGGACAAGATCACACACAGCTGATGGTCATCGTGTTATGTGGTGATTTATGACCACCCACGCTTATCGGTTTGGCACGTGATGATGATTTGTTTATTATGGTTGCTGACGCTAAATGAATGGCAGGCTTGAGTTACAAGCAGAATGGAGCACTTATTGGTTACACCCGTGTGCCGTGATGTTGATCCGTCGACTAAACTAAACTAACACTAAAATGCCTCCATTGAGATTGACATACAAGCTTCATAATGGTTGCATTTGATTTTTCAAGGACTGTCTTGCTTTGCTCTTCAATCTGGCTCTAGAGAAAGTTGTAAGGAAGGTAAAGGAGGAATGTGATATTGGAGGAACATCCAAGCTGCTTGGTTATGCAGATGATATAGATATTATAGGGCAAAGTGAACAAAAGACATTGGAAATATTGACTCACTTAAAGGGAAAAGCCCAACAGATGGGGCTGGTTATCAACCAAGATAAGACAGAATATATGGTAATTTCAAGAGACGGAATGGCTAGAAACTCTGGCCACATACAAATAGATAATATGACCATTAAAAGAACGGAAACATACAAATACCTGGGTACAATCTTCAACTGCTCCAACACCATAAGGGAAGAAATACAAACTAGAATCAACTCTGGAAATAAGATATACTATGCACTACAACATCTACTAAAATCAAAGGCGCTATCTCGTAACACCAAAATCACAATATACAAAACACTGATCAGACCAGTTGTGCTGCATGGCTCTGAAACCTGGAGTACAACGAAAGGAGACGAAGCCTTGTTACAAACCTTTGAGAACAAAATTTTAAGACGCATCTTTGGACCCATTAGGGATACACAAAGTGGAGAGTGGAAAAGAAGAAGTAACAAAGACATTTATGATCTGTGTAAGTCCCCGCTAATCACTGGTATCATGAAGGCTAATAGACTACAATGGCTGGGGCATATAGAAAGAATGGAAGATAATAGGGAAACAAAACTCGCTTACACTCAGGAAATAAATGACCGTAGACCCCGAGGTAGACCAAGAAGGCGGTGGAGAGAAAATATAATACATGTACAGACCTACAAGAACTTGGAATCAACGACTGGCAAGAGAAGGTCCACCAGAGAGACGAATGGAGACGGATTGTATTTGCAGCAAAGAACCTCAATGGCTCGGAACGCTGAAGAAGAAGAAGAAGAAGTCTTGCTTTGGTGGTCTCATAATAGTTTACTATTCCAGTTTAATATGTGAGAATCTGTTTCATATTGTTATATGTTATTTTAACCATATAAGATAACTAGCGACATACATACAAACATACCTAGAACAATCCAAAGACACTCATGAAAATGTTTGTTTGAGAAAGCGAAATCAGTCCAACACAGCGGTTCACGTGGTTTTGTTTACACTTGGCCAGGTTGTGGCGTTCTCGGTGGACAACTTCGATTGTGATATTTGGATACTGCAGCGGCGTTACCAGGTTACATTTTGATTTTAAAGCCAAACGTAAATAAACACAAGCCAAATAAATGTATGTGTGTTTCATTATCATGTGTGCCTAAATAAATTAAATTTCTAACATAATAACTCATTACTAAGGAAACAACCTTTAGGCTTAGGACTTGCAACTTTACGAAAATGCAGACATGTAATAATTCAAGAGATGACAAAATATAAACTTAATATGTCAAAAGGTGACACTAACATGTTTACTATGATCTTAAACTTCTCTCTTTTATTTTCCACTAATTTTTTTTTTTTTTTTTTTTTTTTTGTAATTGACAACTTCTTATTTGAGAATAATAAGATTTTTCATCTGCAAAAGGCTACTTTTTTTCACGTCTATTCTTCTTCTAATCTCAAGCCAGCTTCCATTTTTTCTGCTTTCGCTCGATTTGAACTCAAGCGTAGCCCATACACATATTATTTATAGTGTATTGGACTAATTTAGACGACGCACGCACGCACACACATACACGCACACACACACACACACACACACACACACACACTCCATTTCCATTTCCAATTTTCAAAACAAAAATTCCAAATTCGGCCTCGTTCAACCTGCCTCTTCAGCTGTGGTTATTGTTGAGGTCCGTGGTTTTTTTTAGGATTTATTCACCCTAATTCTTGTCTTGTGAGTCCTATCTCGGACTGGTTATGTTGGTTTGTGTCTGTGACGTCCGCTGGGGTTGGTCGGCGGCTATCCTTTGTGCTCGTCTCCTCTTGTAGTTTTCTTTGTTGGAGCAGGCTCCTGGCTCGTCTGGCTTGGCTGGGTGCAGCCCTTATAAGGACTCTTTGTTTGATGTTTCGTTATCTTTCGTTTTGTTCTTAGTTTGTGTCACCTTCTCGTAGTTGCTGTTGTATTCTTCATCCATTTGTTTCCAGAAGAGTTGCGTTTCCGTACGAAATTTATCTTTCCATGTGCTGAGGTCATTTTCGTATTGTTCGCATCGTAGTCTAGCTTGCTATTCCATTTCTTCGAAATCAGCTTCATATATTTGTTTCCTCTTCCATAGGGGTATTTTGGCTGGATTATTGGCTTCTGCTTGCTGTTTCTGATTGGTCTGAGGCTTGGCTCCATCATGCGTCTTTTTGTCTTCTTTTTTGTGAATTGTCTTCATCAGTTTTTTTATGTTTTTTTTTTTTTTTTTTTAGGTGCTTCACCTTGCTTCATCTCATCTGTTGGTTTGGATTTGTGCTGTGTCCTTTCGGCGTTCAGTAGTTCTCTTTCGGTCTTGATCATTTGTAGGATTTCCTCGTTTTCCTTCTTCATCTTAGCCATGCGCCCCATCTCTTGTTTGATGTTGCGCTGGATCTCTTTCATGTCGGCCAGCAGTTTCTCATTTCGCTGGTTGGTGCTGGCGTCAGTATTGCCTTGACTTGCTTCTTCAGCTCGTCTATTTGGAGATGCAGTAGGTCTCTTTCAGCTTGTGATATACCCTTGGCTGTCTCGCACTTCCGCCTTGCTACGTTGTGTCTTTGTGTTGATGGCAAACTTTAACACGTCTCTGTGTCGTTGCAGGTACGGACAGCCCAAGCATCTTCCTCCATGCTTGCCTAGGCAGTTGGCGCACTTTTGTTGTTGGGTGCTCGGAAGTCCGTGTCCAGCTTGGCCAGCCCTAAGACTACTTTCCACATCCGGGAGAGTTTCTCATGTACGAGTCGCAACGTCATCTATGCGATCATCTGCACACGTTGCGACATGAGGTATCTTGGAGAGACAGGTCTTCGTCTTGCGGACAGATTTAGACAACACTTATCCGATATCGACAGTGGTGCCAAGAAACCGGTACCCCTACACTTCAACAGTTCCGACCACTGTGGGGTTGCCGACATACGTGTTACGGCGATAAAATCGTGCACATCTCACGAACGCGATCGTAAGACATTGGAAAACCGTCTTATCTTCCAATTGGGTTCACTTTCCCCTCACGGCCTCAATGTCCAACACAGTTTTATTTAAATCCCCTACGCCCCTTATCCACAACCCCCCCCCCCCCTCCATCTCCGCTACCTTATAGTCAACTTCATAGCCAGTTGCAAGTCCTTCGCAGGACGTGGGAGTCACCACCAGCAGTATCTCTGCTTTCTGTGACTTCTTGGTTGGTTTGCATGGGGTCGTTTCTCATTGCGTTCTGAACTACCGTCACTTGTGCTACCTTTTGATAGCAAACGATTGCTGGCCTGCACATATATTGCCCACAGCAGCGTTTCGAACTTGGCGGAATTGCGTACTGCACCCGTTACATCGCCTCAGAGTGACACATCCATATTTTTCCATTCGCTCTCCTGGGCGCACCCCGATCCCCCTAACGCGGGTTCCCTCACCGGTTGAATTAACCAATCACCGAGTTTCTGGCTGTACTGACCTTTAGGCAGTTGACCCCTTTAACACAACATCCGTTCCATTCCAGCCATGGATAGCCGTCTAAAGCTTGGACACAGATGAGTTGATATTTAGACATTCATGTAGTGTTGATCGTGTATTAGTTTAATCGATTTTTGTTTGTTTGTTTTGTGCTGACGAAGGCTTTGGCCGCAACGTTCATTGTTTTTTGTAGTTGTCTCTGGTAAAGCTCTCAACCTACTTCTCGTTTTTCAGTGATTCATTCATTGCTTTAAAATGTAAGAGTACCTAACAACTAACCGCCTGGCCTAGGGGATAACGACTTACTCCGTAATCCCGTATACTCACGTGGGTAACGCAGCTGCGCGAGATTCGGTAACGGATCGTGTCGCGTTGGTTACCTACCCCCCTACCCCCCGGGGGGGGGGGGGGTATGTGACCGGTCGCTCAGAAAGCAATGGCAAACTACTGAGCGTAATCTTGCCAAGACATCAACAGCAGCTGAAAAATGCTGGTGTTGATTGCAATGTCCTGTAAAGGATCAGCGGGTGGGGGGGGGGGGGGGGGGGGAAGGGAGGAACTACTAACTAGTCTACTAGTACTAGTACTAGTTTTAAGTGTGGTTGCAACTTGATCGTTTTTTTTTTTTTTTTTTGTTTTTTTTTTTACTAACTAGTCTACTACTAGTACTAGTACTAGTTTTAAGTGTGGTTGCAACTTGATCGTTTTTTTTTTTTTTTTTTTTTTTTTTTTTTACTAACTAGTCTACTAGTACTAGTACTAGTTTTAAGTGTGGTTGCAACTTTGTCGTTTTTTTTTGTTTTTTTGGCTTTCAATACGACAGCCGAATTAAAACCAAACAAACAAACAAAACGAATGTATGTCCTAGTGTTTGGAGTTGCATTCAACCCCAGCATTTATTAACTGTTTGTGATCTTCTAGGCAGCTTTGTGTTGCTAATTACTATTTGTGCTAGTTTCTGGACGAAAAGCCAAACTTAAGTCGCCACCACAGTGTCAATTCTAAGCGAAAATATCCAACATTAATAATTTAGAGTCTGTAATTAGTAATAGGCCTCTTTCAGTCCTGAAGGACTATACAATTGTGCCGCTGGGGAGGTTCCTGACAGCACCGCTGGTGACTGTACAGTCCAATGCGAGAGTGACAATCTCTGTCACAGTTTCCACATCTGTAAGGCGAGGCAGGTCCCGCAGTAAGTGACTGTATTTTATGCCTGTGCCGCCTATCCTCAGTTTATTGGGTCAGGTTGCGCTCAAAGAGCATCAGTCCGTTTCGCGCATCTCTTCTCCAGGAACATCTGTCGGTTGCAACTCTTTCCCACGTGTCTAGATCTATGCCAAGTGTTTTCATATCTTGTTTACACACATCCCTATATCGCATTTGGGGTTTTCCGGTTGGCCTCTTCCCTGTGGCTAGTTCTCCGTATAGGAGATCTTTGGGAATACGTTAATTCTCCATTCGAGATACATGGCCCAGCTAAACACTGACAAGTGCAGCACCACCCTATTTACCCTCTCTCCAAAACAAAAGGCAGGGATCATCCAGATAAATGGAACACCCCTAAGAGAAGATAAAGAACCAACATACCTTGGAGTAACATTTGATGGCAAGCTGACATGGAGAAAGCACATCAACAAAGCAGTAGCAAAAGCCAGAAGGAAAATTGCCATCCTGAGAAAGCTAAGTGGAACCACATGGGGAGCCAGTACGAAAATACTTAGCAAAGTTTACCAACAGAGCAGCCTCTTTCGAATGTATGAGTAATCACTACGTAACTCATCTGGGATCATTTCTACAACCTGCAAAGGTTCACCACTTAAGTGCCTATGCAGCAAAACTGCCCATTCGGTCTCCGCAACTCCATAGTGTCTCAAGATTAGCTCAAAATTAGTTAGCCATGCAGAGACGGAATCGGAGTTGGAGTATGTCTTTATCACCCCATTATATTTCTTAATGGCATCTGTGGATTGTGCCTCCACTTTGTTTCTAGCAATCTGTTCATCCTTGTCCTTCTCGTATTGTTTCATTTTGAAGTTATTCTCCAATTCTTTTTCCTTCAGAAGCTTTTCTGTATTCAATTTCTCAAGATTAAAAGCCATCTCTTTTTCTCTTAATTGTGCTTCTCTATCTAGTTTTTCCTTATCTGCCGCGATTTGCAATGCCATCCTTTCCTTATCAGCAACTAATTGAGCTGCAATTCTGTCATTTTCTGCGGCTATCCTCTCTTTATCTGCTGCAATTTGAGCTGCAATTCTGTCATTTTCTGCGGCTATCCTCTCTTTATCTGCTGCAATTTGAGCTGCAATTCTGTCATTTTCCATAGCCATTTTTTTCTTCTCAAATACTCTTTGTCTCTCTTGTTCATCTAGTCGATCCTTTTCCAATTGTCTAATCGCAACTCTTTCGTTCCTTTCGTGAGCTTGAAAATCTGTAAATTGTTTCTCCGACCACGATATAAGATCTGCTCCTGTCAAACCTGCATCTTTCCCAATTGCAACAAAATCCTGTAATGATGACATGTTTTTATGTTTCTACAATATTCAATAATAATAATCAAAGTGCGAAATGAATGAAACGAAAAAAAAAAAATATTTTACCAAACCATAGACATGTTTTATAAGTATTAAAATCGACAGATAAAATCGAAGAAAGTCGAAAGAAATAATTAATAAATTACAATTAGATACATTAATAATGAAAATGACAAATAATTTTATAACAGACACGACCTATAACTCAGCAGTTACAGTATAGACAGAGTTAAAGTTCTTTAGATTCCAGCATTATGTAACAACTCAATAATGCACCGCGCATAAGACCTCGCAAGACAAAATAGCATAAAATTGTGTATCACGCTTATGCCGTCATCACACTTACGATAATACAGACAAAATAAATGCGTGCAAAATTACAGTATTCTGACCATAACTAATTACTGACAAACCACAAACAAATAGAATACTTAGCTCAAGAATAAGTAAACCTTTTCCAACAGTTTGATATTAGAACAATCCACTCGATTTGATAAATAATTTTGTTCGATGTTACTCCGTAAGCACGACTTTGATGAGTTTATATGTACGTTCCTGAAATCCAAGGTCTGCGTACCTTCATAAATGATATCACTGTGTCCATTTCGTTGTACTTAGGCGTTAATTCATCACGTTTCCGTATATGTTTAAAATGTTGAACTGTCGTAGGTTACATAAATAACACTCTAGGCACGATGCCTGTGATCAACCTTAGAAGGAGCCTGACTGATGTGAGTGTTATTTGCTACACAATGTAGCTATCATGTTTAGCACTATTTTGTAATGCGCTGTCTATATGCACTAAGATGACCACTGTGTTGACACAGCCTCAGCGAGGCGTTGATTATCTTGTACACTTGAATAGCACTGGAAAAACAAAAATTCGTTTTCCATAGAACATATGTCACTGTGACGAACTGTTGTTGGTATAAACGATACAATCAACCAGCGAAGGTAACCCAATGACGATCCGACAATCTCTGCCTTTGTAGATCTTGATATCAATCAGTTATTACCAATCTTCCGTATCCCGTGTGTCTCCTATGTATCGTGACCTCTATTTTTAATCCACAAACTGGTACTTGATAGTTTTTCCAAATATAGTCCACTTAGACTTTCAATCTTGCTCTTATAATGAGTATAATAACTCGTAAGCAAATGTTCTCTATCTAGATCAACAATCAGAGCGATAATGTCAATATACGGCTCTCGGACAATTAAGTACAGTACCGACCTCTTTAGCATCCAGAAAACAGTCTCCAACTGACACTGACAGTGCGGTTAATCATTTATAAGATGATAAGACAATTAACAACCGAGGATGCGCCACTTGATCACCAGCTATTGATCGGCATGATCCTCACATTTACAGATACGTTGCGTGTTCATGAATGTGTTTCTTTATCAGGCTGCGAAAATGACCGTTACTATGTCACTCGGTCATGGTTCAAATCTTTTTGGATGACGCTCCCATGTCAAAACCAATGGTTCAAATCTCTTCGGACGATGCTCCCATGTCAAGAGGTGGGCTTGCTTCCTCTACAATGATACGAGTTCAGGCTCTATACTGTAGCGAGCTCACCTCAAGCTCTATGTGGCTCTGGGCATCAGGGGTACATGACAGCATATATTGAGGCATTCTGACACAGGACATGGTAACCATCTGAATTCCACAACAACGACTCAACGCATAGACTGATGGAGTGTACTGCAATGCATTTCTTACAGCTGATCGTAGACTACGGTAATGAGTGTGGGATTGATGCCGACTTCAGTCATTCTCTCTCTCCAGGCACTCCCGCTCTTCAATCAGAAATCATCTCCACAGACCAGTGAAAGTGTTGGGAACAAGGCCAGCCGTCTAGTGTATCATTGTCAGCGACCTGTGCGCTGCAGCTTTCAAGACTCCGCTACTTTCGCACTGCACGAAATAACAATTCATGACATTTGCGAAAGGAATGCAATTTATTCAGAGCCGACATGTGAATGGCTCTACAAGCATTAGGCTTCATCATTGTTACACAATATGAATATATCAACGTGATGATAGATGATGCTAGCATTACACAATCTAAATGATATAGCCCTAAGTTTGCCTATGGCCTAGAAAGCTATCGTATTGGTCAAGGATACGTCCGACCTCTCTACCGTCTCCAGTCAGTCTGTCCCGCTACACATAGCGTGGACCAGCACGGGCCCTTTTACCCTCCGTGCAGTTGCTACTATTGCGTGCCTGGACTGGCCAGCACGCTGGCTGGTGAGTTTGAGTAACCTGGCCTATCACGGTTACCAGCAACCCAATTGCTTGGGGAAAGCCCTCGCTCATCCGTACTCTTTGCCCTCTGGTCTGACACAAATGTGTCTCCCTGCGAGGTATTAATAGCAGTCGGTGTCTTCCCTGTCTGGGTGTCTCTCTACTAGCCTAGTGTTAACTCCTTACTCCTGTAAGGGCTTATTGGGGATGCTGACAGGGTCCCCCTCCTCTTCGCGAAGTGTTACTTCCCCTTTCTCATCTTTGTAACACTTCTTGGTTACAAAAGAAAAATTGGTTGTCCCCAATTTTGTCAGCTCTCCAATAAGTATAGAACTTTCCAGTTTGGGGATAGAACAATATCTTCTCTCTTCATTCACAGTGTTCTATCTTTTCACTTGGCTGATTTAGTAGTCCATGTTTCAGTATAGTTGGATCTCTAGATATGTCAAGGATTGGTAGTGAACCGGAAACCGTTGTCTTATGACTTGCGTCCTGGCTTCTGTCGTTAGACCCTATGTCTCTTGACTTCCACCCATTGACTTTCGTCTTGACCTGTTCCTCATATTGCCCCAAAATGACAACCCACACTCTAGTTGACTCTGTTATGAGTACAACACATGAGCACCAAGTGTTCATGTTCCCATCAATATCCCCTCCAACTCTATACACATAGCTCTACTGTTCACCTTCTCGCTTCCGCATGTGAAAAAGCTATGTTCACTGTTACCTGTAGGTTTCTGATTATTTATTGTGTCCCCTGAATTTAGAGTTATTGTTCTTTGAACTTATTGGTGTGTGCAACTTTTATGTGTTCGTTTTCCTGTTTGTTTGCGTGTTTTCTAATAAACTAAAGTGTACTTAACTTTCTAACATGTGTATGCGTTGGTGTACTAAATGTGTGTGTTCCTTCGAGCGCCGCAAATCGGTTTATTGTGGTTACAAACGTTCGTTATTTTTATTTGTGACCACAACTCCGTTTTCTGAAGCTCAAAGTACGTGCTCTCTATATTCTGCTAAAGTGTTGCTGTACCACATATAAAACCTTTGACAACACATTGGAAACACACATGACACAGACAAGTCAAATAAGACCTTTCCAGCGGTGGAAAAAATTATTTCCGCTGTCTTTCCTTCTTGCTCACTTTCTTTCAATGTTTACTAAGTTTTTGCATTCTCTCTCCGCATTTTCCCTTCTTTCATTCATCTGTCATTCCCTTTCATATTTTTCTTTCACTCAATCATTCTCTCGTCATTAAAATATGGTTCATAATATTACATACATAAACAATATATATATATATATATATATATATATATATATATATATATATATATATATATATATATATATATATATATATATATATATACAATAAACGATTGGCTGAATTATAACAGTAATCACGCCAAATGACTGTGCGGTTTGCTTGCACGCGTCATGTCTGTACAAAAATATACATAGTTATATGGATGGTTTGTTACCGATCCTGATATAGTAACTTTCATAATTTGGTGTGCTGACCTAAATTACCTTCAAGGGAAATAATTTACTACTACTTTCATTTAAGCGAAATGGGTTAATTACCTTAAATGTTACTTGTGAAAAAGATGATATTAATTCCTAAATGATTGGCATTGATTTTGAAATGATATATTAACTAAATGGATGTATAAATGCTTATGATTATAAGTAAATTAACTAATATAGGATCTAGTAATTGTATTTCTATAATGGATGTTTTAATAAATGGGTTATTAATTAAATGATGGTGATTTCTAACTAAGCAAATAAGAAAATAAAGTTATATATGCGTTTACATAATTTGCAATAGAATAAATAATAGAAAAAAATAAGTTATAGATATTGTAAATAAAATAATAATGTACATATATCACAGTTACATTTCTATATCTAATTACACTAAGTTGACGTCCTCCTCTGCGTTGTGAAGCTGGAGCAAATCTCTTTGTAGACTATACTAACATAGTTCATTACACCAAAGTCTTTAATGCTCTTCTTGACGGATAGTGTATTAATATAGTTGCCTACCACATCATGTAGGTCCATAGCTAACCCTGTATTGTCATTCGGGGTCTAATTGCTGATTCAATACATTCAATTCGGGGTCTAGCCTTACTATATTGTGACGTTGGTTCACATCCTTTCTTTTCTTTCGGGGTCTTACTATGGTGTTGGTTTCTAACTTCTGCCATCAATTCGCAGTTAGCGTTGGTTCACAACTTCTCTAGATCAGGTCTCAGCTGGGTTCGCTGTCCTATTAGCGTTAGTTGCCATAATCTAAATTACGTGTGTCTCAGCGCACGTTAGTTTTGCGTACGTTCATTACACTTCTATAGCACTGTTCTATTCACCCAAGTCAAGTATCAGGCGATAATAACGCACTTACGATATGTCTTATTCACCACACATGGCACTTGGTTATTTAACATTACAGTGTCAATGTTTCTGGTGGTGTATGGTCGCTTCCTTCCTGTAACTCAGGTATTTGAATGGATGAAGGACGACTTAAAATGTCTGCAATCGTATTTAATCTCCCTTTTAAATGTTGGATGGTAAACGTATAATTTTGGAGAATTAAAGCCCACCTGTAAATTCTATTGTTGGTAGGGTGTCCAGATTGCATCACAGACAATGGAGAGTTATCGGATTGGATTACAAACTGTGCTCCTGCCAAGAAGCGATGAAACTTTCTCACACAATAGATCAAACTCAGGCCTTCCAATTCTGATGCTGAGTATCTTCCTTCAGCCGGAGTGATCTTGCGACTTACGTACATTACGGGATGGAACGTCCCGTCGTAGAACTGTCCTAGTATCCCAGATATGGATATGGCACTCGCGTCTGTGCGTAAAAAATAAGTGAGTTTTGGGTTAGGCATACGGAGAATAGGTGGAACGCTGAAACAATGTTTTAATTTGGATAACGCACTAATTAATCGTGCATCTTTTACAGATAACTTAGCCGAAGCTTTTAAGATGTTAGAAAAAACACTGGTGATTTCTGCCAGGTTAGGGATAAATTTACTATAATAGTTTACAAGACCCAGTAAACTTCGGACCTGTTTCTTGGTCGTTGGCATTGTCAAGTTCAGAATCTTAGTAACGATTCTGTCATCAGTTTTTAATTGGCCCCTGCAGATGGTGTGACCAAGGAAGTCAATCTGTTCCATGCCCAACTCTACTTTGGACGGCTTCGCTGTGAGTCCAAACAATCTTAACCTGTCGAAGACTTGTCTAAGTTTCCGTAGGTGTGTTGTCCAGTCTTCAGTATGGATGCAAATGTCATCTATATACGTCGAAATATTTGTCATCCCGTGGAGAAGATCCCTAGTTAGACGGACGAAAGTCGCTGGAGCGTTGCGCAGGCCGAAAGGAAGAAAGCGCCACTCATAGAGTCCAAGAGGAGTGGAGAAAGCTGTTAGATGGATGGAATTTACTTCCATCGGGAGTTGCCAGTAACCTTTCGTGAGGTCAATCTTGCTAAATATGCGGGATGTAGACATGTCCAAGATTAGATCCTCGCATGATGGAATCGGTTCAGCGTCACTTTTAGTTATCTTATTTAGGCGGCGATAATCGACGCATAGTCGAATAGAAGAATCCTTTTTGGCGACAAGGACAATCGGAAAAGAATACTCTGACTGAGATTTTTGGATGATTCCGCTCGACTCGAGAGATAGAATTTCTTTGTCGAGGTTCGACCTATAGTTTAATGGAATAGAATAAGGTCGACACTTGATAGGTGTGGTGTCAGTCAGAACGATAGAATGTTCTATTCTATCTGTTTTCCCAGGGATGTCGGAGAAAATGTCTCTGTATTCCGTCACTAGCTCTAAGATTTGTCGTCGTTGGTCATCTGTCAGTTTCGTTTCTATTTTTATGCTGTCGATGGTCGCCGTCGAGTGTACAGTAGGAACGGGTAATTCCATGTCGTCTTCGTCTGTCTCGTTCAATACTGTTGTGGTACTAGCTGTGTGTGCTGTTATCTGGCTAAGTGTGTTTGCGTTGTCGCTGTTGTGTGTCGCCCTATCTAGTGAAGTTGTGTTGTGTTCGTTTGTCGTCTCATTGCTTGGTGATGGTGCAATTTGTTCGTCTGTCTGCTGTTCTTGTCGTGAAAAATATGGTTTCAGCATGTTGATATGGAATATCTTTAAGTGTCCTTTTATTGATATTTCATAATCAACATCTGATATTTTACGTTCGACGTTGAAAGGCCCTTGCCAAGATGTTAGCAACAAATTACGTTTGTCGGGTAGTAGAAGCAACACCTTTTGATTTGGTTCGAGGTGAATCGTTTTTGCACCCTTGTTTGCATAATCGCGGTACATCTGTCCTTTCCTCTCCAAAGATGCTTTGGCCAGTACACACGCTTTCATTATTCTATCGCGTGTTTCAGTTACCATCTCATATGGTGTTACTGCAGTTGGATTGTTTTATAAGCTAGTGATTAGCTGATGGTATATTGTTAGGGGTCCTCGAGGGTTCGCCCCATACACTAATTCGAAAGGTGAGAAACCCGTACTCGTGTGCGGTATCTCTCTATGGGCAAATAGCACTGCTGGCAATAGTGTGTCCCAATCAGCTGGGTTTTCTGCTGTTACTTTAGCCAGCATGTGTTTGAGATCGCCGTTAATTTTTTCTATGATCCCGTTGCTCATTGGGTGATACGGGGTACAGAAATGTTGCTCTACTCCTAACAATTTGGTTAAGGCTTGCGTAGCAGCCGAAATAAACTGCGTTCCCCGATCTGATAAGATAGATCGTGGGAAGCCAAAGCGAGAGAATATATGCAAAAATACATTTGCCACATCTTTGGAGGTGATGTATTTTAGTGGAATTGCTTCGATCCACCTGGTACATAGGTCCACGAGAGTTAGTATATAACGGTTTCCTTTGCTTGACACCTGATTCAGGGGTCCAACAATATCGACCGCTACACACTCAAATGGTCTGGTTGCTAATAATGACCGTTGAACTTCGGCCGTCACATGCTTTCCCTTTCGTACAAGATGTTGACAAATAGTACAAGAACGACAGAAAGATTTTATATCCGAACAGAATTTCGGCCAGTAAAAATGTGATAGAACTCTGGCTCGCGTTTTATCATATGCTAAATGTCAGCAAACGGTGACTCATGTGCGATTTTAAGCACATTTTGTCGGTATGTTACAGGTAACACCGTTTGCTGAATTTCATGGTTATTATTTGTATAATAACGCATGAGAATTCCATTAAATTTTCTAAAGTACCAAGATGCATTCTTAGTCACTTTCGCTCTTTCACCCAAAAATTTAAAATATGGTGTAATTGTATGGTCGGTGCTTTGTGACTCGATAAACTTCTGCCGAGTAGTGGTGGTATCTGCACCAATTGGTGTTAATAGCTGTAGCATTTCATTTTGTAAGTCAGTATTGTTTGTTTCTGTATCTGACCTTGTTACAGCGTTAGCTATATGTGTATTTTTCCAAGCTTTTATGTCGTCGTCTGTACATTCTTTCAATGCATCTAGACATCCCAAAATAAGGTCCGTACATGGATCTTGCAGGATAGCGCACGTAAATGTGCCGTTAAGGAACGGGGTATTGATATGCGCTTTTGCCAGTGGATATTTCTCGATGGTTCCAGAGAAAGTACGGCATTTGACAAATTCTCCCGTATAATCTTCAGGTCTAGCAAGTTCTCTTCTTAGTCCCAGTAGAGTGCTGCCGCTATCAACTAAGCATTGGCATGGTTGTCCATTGACCAGTGCATCGTAGAACTTCAGTTTACCTCTGGAGGCACATGCTGCGTTAGCATCTTCATTTGAACATGGTATTATATGCCCACATTCTAATTTCCCATCCGCATGGAATTGATGGCATACATGACATTTAAAGTCTAAAATATCAGTTACTGATGATACACTTTGACATTCATTCGTTGGCAATACATTGACAAATTCGGGATCTATGTCACTCTCATCGTCTGATGATGTATTGATGAGGGCTGCGTTGTTTGCCTTCATTTTCTGTCTCCCAAGACACCTATTGCTATAATGGCCATAACTAGAACAAAAATAACATTTTACAGCACGTTTAAACGATGATCTCCTGCTTTCTTGCTTCTTTAACACTTGTTCTAGGTGTGACGGATATGTGGGGTTTTTATCACACATCGAATATTTTGGGTGAAAAAGATTGCAATAATTACATCGAGGTGGTTTCTGATATGGTTTGTCCTTCTTACTATAGTCTTTCTGTTTGTAGGATCTATCAGGGACTCTGTTTGCAAAAGCTGTAATTTCTGTGTCATATGATGTAGTTTTGAATATGTCCCGATTCGAGGAAAAATAAGCTGACCCCCGTTTCTCTAATTGTTGAATGGAATCAATATCTGACTGTTGTAAGAACTTAGCAAAAGGGGTAGGTACTGTCGAAACAACTTTGTCCATTACTATTAGCTCTTCAAGTTTTTCATAACTGTTACCTACTTTAGCCGCCTTAGTCCATTTTTTAAATGTGCTCTGCACGTTAGAAATGTAGTCTAAGAACGTTTCAGTTGCTTTTGGTTTAATCTGTGAGAATTGAATTTGGTAACCAGTAGCGTCCAAAAGAAAATGTTGCATTATTCTATCGTGTATGTACTGGTAATTGTTTCTAAGATCAGTAGGTATGGATTCTATTACTTTTAAGGCTCCCCACTCAGATTCCTCATGTAAATCATTGCCCAATCCTCTAAAGGTATTTTCTGTGTTTTTAGTTGGAACTCTATATTTTCAGTCCATGCGCTGATTGAATCACCTACCGTATATGGTTTAATGAGGCCTTTGTATTTACTGAATTTGTTTTGTTCTTCTTGGCTCTTTTGTTTGCTAGAGGCTATTTGTATGTTAGAATCTACCTCCATTTCCTTCATCTTTAGCTTAGTAGCCTCCTCGATCTCTTTCATTTCTTTTTGATGTTGTCTTTCTAATGCTCTTTCATCTCTGTCAAGAGCAGCTTTTCTTTCTGTTTCTTCTTTCTGTAGAGCTCTTTCTTCTCTCTGTCGAGCTATTTCTTCTTTATACTTTTGGTCTGCCCATTTTTCTAGTTTATCTCCTGTGTGGCCCATGGCGATGCCCGCCTGGATACATTCATTTAGTGACGCCATTTTGTGGCGTTATGTTACTTCACAATGATAATATAATAATATGCACAGAATAGTATACAATAATGTGTTAGTATATGTACATCATTTGCTGGAAAGGAAGATGCATGATTACGTTAGAGCATATCGAAATATTCGGAAAATATACTCATCTAATTTGTTGGACAGTGCGGTACTTGGGATGTTCCACCGCAGTCTTTCACCCTACACACTGGTTTGATTTGCTGACACACGGCTGCGTTCTGGTTGGTAGAGCAGCAAAAATTAGACATACGCTTACGTTGTAAATACAAGCTCACAATTCATCATATTCTATTAAATATTTCATATTTCATAACGATGTTACTATAATTTCCTATTTCATGCGATTGGTGAATGAGAATGTGATAAATAGTGATAGATGGTATTAATGATGAATGATATGATCGTCTGAATGATTGTTAGATGATAAGTGAGATGATTAGTCGTATGGCCGTCAATGTCGTCTTGTCTTCGCCGTTTGACTCTGGCGTACCTTCGTTCTAGGCTGCAGTTCGTCGCTACTCTATTTAATGATTTCGTAGAATGGTGACATTGATGGCTGTATCACACGCAATGAAATGTACACGGTGGTTACGATGGTGATGTTCACTGATGATCTTATACATTTCAATTGCTTTTAATATAATCACACACTTTCTAAATAATATTGGTAGAATTTCACACTTTACCGATCTAATTTGTATCACTTGTGGTTCACACTCCACAAATTTTTGGCGATCGTATAATTCACCACAAGCAAAAAAAATTTAATTTATAGCATGTATCACAATAATATTTGTATTACTTTGCAATATATCATACATCACAAATGTCGAAACGTGCATTGAACTAATTCTGGCACAGAACTTTGTAATATTTATCGATAGTTAGCGTTCGTTTAGTGGTTTATAGTACCACTTGCATGTTGGCGTTAACTGCTCGTCGAATATTACTACAACTGCCTGCTATGGCTGTTCAGAAAACGTTCACTGAAATCTGACAGTAATTGTACTGCTGGCGTTTGTTCAATGTGTTCTGACCTTAATTCGCAGCTGGCGTTGGTTCTTTGACCATTCTGACACCAATTCGGGGTCTAGCTTGTCAGCGACCTGTGCGCTGCAGCTTTCAAGACTCCGCTACTTTCGCACTGCACGAAATAACAATTCATGACATTTGCGAAAGGAATGCAATTTATTCAGAGCCGACATGTGAATGGCTCTACAAGCATTAGGCTTCATCATTGTTACACAATATGAATATATCAACGTGATGATAGATGATGCTAGCATTACACAATCTAAATGATATAGCCCTAAGTTTGCCTATGGCCTAGAAAGCTATCGTATTGGTCAAGGATACGTCCGACCTCTCTACCGTCTCCAGTCAGTCTGTCCCGCTACACATAGCGTGGACCAGCACGGGCCCTTTTACCCTCCGTGCAGTTGCTACTATTGCGTGCCTGGACTGGCCAGCACGCTGGCTGGTGAGTTTGAGTAACCTGGCCTATCACGGTTACCAGCAACCCAATTGCTTGGGGAAAGCCCTCGCTCATCCATACTCTTTGCCCTCTGGTCTGACACAAATGTGTCTCCCTGCGAGGTATTAATAGCAGTCGGTGTCTTCCCTGTCTGGGTGTCTCTCTACTAGCCTAGTGTTAACTCCTTACTCCTGTAAGGGCTTATTGGGGATGCTGACAATCATGCAAATCCAATATATTGCTCCTACCTTCAACTGGAGCTCACCATACTCGAATTCCAACAGCTAGCGCTGCCTTTAGTGACTTATGAACTTCAGTCACGATTCGACTCCCGAGACTGGTATTGAAAGCACATCCGATCACCTTGTCCGCTGGCACACAAACTAATGCTTAAACCGTTATGGCGTTAGGTGACGTCCTATCATGACGTCTAAATTGCGTTCAATGTTGGTGTCACAATGTTCACCATTTGTGACACCCTTTATCTTCTTCTTTGATGCGCTAACTCATCAATTGCCTGCCTCACTGTCATTTACTACATGACAACATGTATACAAAATTCAAGATTGGTGAAACAGCCATGTGCACATGTGGATTGGCGTCGCAGACAGCAGAGCACATACTCCAAGACTGCCCAAAATATAACATATCTAGGCAAACCTTCTGGCCTAGAGAGACGACAGTGGAAGATAAACTCTATGGACCACTGTGTGAACTGAAAAAAAAAAACAGTTCAATTCATGCAAGAGACGACATTGCAGATATAGACATATTTCAAGCGAACGAAAGAAGAAAAAAAAAAACATGGCCCAGTCACCGGAGGTGTCTCTATTTGAGGAGGGAGTGCACTGTGGTAATATCCGCTCTTTCAAGCACATGTTTGTTTGTTATGTGGTCTTTCCACGATATGCCCAGGATATGTCTCAGACATCTCATATGGAAGGAATTCAACTTTCTTTCCTGTCATGCGCACACGGTCCAATATTCAGACCCATAGAGTAGTGTGCTAACAACACAAGCTTTATATACTTGAACTTCTGTACGCTCTGTTAGTCTATTATTCCCCCAACTCTTTTAATTAGCCTGGAAAGTGTTGTGGCTGCCTTTCCAGTGCGTATATCGATTTATGTCTCTAATGAAAGATTATCTGATATTTTTTTTTTTTTTTTTTTTTTTGCATATCCTTTACAGGACATCGCTGTCAACACCAGCATCTTTCAGCTGTATGTTGATTTCTTGGCAAGATTACGCTCAGTAGTTTGCCATTGCTTTCTGAGCGGCCGGCTCACATACCCCATAAGTTACCGATGCGATTCGAACCACTGCTGATTCTCACCGTCATCACGTTACCTACGAGAGTATACGAGATTACGGAGAAAAGTCGCTTAACCTCTAAGCCAGGAAGCCGGCTTAGATATTATCTGATATTGTCGACCCCAAATACGCAAACCTCATGGACAATCTTCAATTCGTAATTAGAAATGTTGATTGATGGAGGCGCACCAGCATCTTGCTCCATCACCTATGTTTTATTTAAGCTGATGGTGAGCCCAAAGTCTTTGCAGGCGGCTGCAAAACGATCTATGAGCCGTTGGAGATCTTCTGCTGTATGAGTAGTCAGTGCTGCATCATGTGCAAAAGGTAGTTCCCTTATGCATCTTGATCTTATTTTGGTCTTTGCCTCGAGTCTTGATGGGTTAAAAAGTTTGCCATCAGATCTTGTGTGGAGGTATATGCCTTCAGTGGCAGTCCCAAATGCCTGCCTTAAGAGAACGGCAAAGAAGATACCAAAACGTGTAGAAGCAAGCACGCAGCCCTGCTTTACTCCACTGCTGATGCTGAATGACTCGAGTGTTGAACCATCGAATAAAATGGTCCCCTGCATGTTTTCGTGAAATGATGTCACAAGACTTAACAGGGTAGATGGACATCCTATCTTCTCAAGGATCTTAAGAGGGCCGTTTCTGCTCACGAGGTCAAATGCCTTTGCGAGGTCGATGAGGGCAATATATAATGGCTTCCTCTGTTCTCTGCACTTCTCTTGGAGCTGCCTGAGTGAGAAAATCATATCGATGATGGGTCTGCTGGGACTAAATCCGCACTGTGATTCGGGGTAGATTCTTTTAGCAAGAATGTGTAATCTTTTTTTAGGAATAATCGAGCGAAAATCTTGCCTGTAAGGCCGAGTAGGGACATGCCACGACAGTTGTTGCAGACGTTTCTGTCACCTTTATTTTTTATAAATGGTGAGTCTGTAATTACACATTTTAATATTCAATATTATTGATAAATTTAAATACACAGGAAAATGTCCGACTGAACAGAATGAATGACCTTTGACCCAGCAAGTAAACAATGGAGCTGAAATAACTATTTTACTATGATTAAGCTAAACCGTCCTTTAAACTTAGACACGTTTTGTTCAATGTTTTCCTAGTGAACCAGTTAGCAAACATATATCCTTGCAATCGGGCCTAACTGAATGCGGTTTCTGGTTTTAGCTATGACGTCACCGTCTTCTGCCTTTCATCTCACCATGAAACATATTACATAAGGCTCTCAACCAGCTCATGCCAAATCCTCTGTAGACTCTTGGATTTTGCAGCAACAGTTTTCTATGGCATGAGGTTGCCCGTCTCACACCAACCCTCTTACGACATGCTTGTTAGGTTACTGTATTACTATACGTTGCTTCTTGGGTGAGCCCCAGTTAATAATTTACATAAAATTAGTTCTTTAAACGATATGCTGGTGTACACATTATTAATACGAAGTCAGAGTCATAGATGGGTCTGAATACTGACTTCGTTCAGAAAGCAATGGCAAACTACTGACCATAAACTTGCCAAGAAATTACAAACGGCCAAAAACTGTTGGGGTTGACTGTAACATCCTGTAAAGCATATGCAACTAACTTTTAACTGTAGGGTTATCCCTGGCTGAGATTTTCTGTTTACTAACCCATGAAGACAACTGTTGACACATACCGTAATGCACTGGTACGCCACATTTAGATCAGTATTCTCATTCCCTTTTATGTGGAAAAGTTTTTACCATAAACACCTGGGCAGCCTAGTTGTTGAGCTGAGGCTGAAGTCTTTGTATTGTTTCATTCCACATCCATGGGGGGATGAACATTAACCTATCATTCTCCCATCTCCCACGACATAGCAACATTATCACTCGCATCATTTTGGGCTGCACGAGAGACACCAGCTGTGTAGCAATGAGATACCTCCTTGACTTCCCGACAATGGAACACAGGATCAAGATCTGGAGAGCTCGTGCATACTTAAAAATAAGTGCACATGAGCAGCACCCTCTGCATGACGTTATATTCAGTGAAAAGGGTGACAGGCTAAAGAGGGGCAAATCATGGATAGGTCGGGCGGAAGATGTCGTCAGACAGGTCTGCAGTATTACCAGTATCAACCCCGGCAAGGAATGGGTGTCGGTGCCTCCAGCTTTTAAGTGCATTTTCTCCTGCATTATCACACTCGACAGACGGTGCAGAAAGCAGAACCCTGCCGCTGTCAATGCAGAGGTCAACGCGCTCATCTATGAACACTCAGATAGCCCCGAAGTACTCATCTATACAGATGCGCTCATCTATATCTGTTGTAAAGCAGCAGAGAAGTGCGTGGGCATTTACAGCCCGTTAAGCGAGCCGAACCGTTCAAGAATTCAGTGGTGCCCACTCTATGACCACGAGCAGCATGACGATGGAGGTGATGGCAGTTACACAGGCTTTCATATGGCTGGAATCACAGCATTATACTAATGTGTGTGTACTAAGTGATTCAATGAGCATGATTCAGAAGGTCGAAGCTGGATCTGTACGTAGACAGTGGACTGAGTCGCTGCGGAAGTCTGTTGTCCGTAAAGTCACCTTCATCTTCGTCCCGGGACATGCGGGAGTCGAGGGAAATGAACGAGCTGACAAACTGGCTGGCTCTGCACCCCCTGTAGATGGCCAGCCCATGGATCGTGCCGATGTTTTTAACATCCTTAAAGATATGGCGAGAACAGGGGACTTCAGTGAATCCACATCGCTGTCCAGGTTGAAAGACTTGGGAGTAAGAATCGGCACTGCCAGACGCGAGAGGTACATAGGGAAAACAAGGCGCCTCGTCAACCAACACAGAACTGGCACTATTAGCCACCAGACGCTGATGCATATGCTGGGGGGGGGGGGGGGGGGAGGAGGATCTGAGCACCTATGGACATGTCCGGAGTGCAATGAAGTTACCCCAACTGATAACTGATCTCCCATGACTTTTTATAAATTGTCTGATAGACTGACGACGCAGTAGTAGTATAAACTCCACCTTAAAGCAATCACAATAGGAGGCTTATGATTATCAGGAGCTGGCGCCCATTTATACTCATGGGCGAGGACCCACTTGGGATTCCTGAGCATCAGTGTTCTTCATGAATGATTCATACATTATCACATAGCAAGCAGGAGAAGGAACATCTTAAGTGACAAACCATGAGTGTTTGTATTTTTATTCATGGGACTAGCCCTGTTGTACGGTGTGTGTGAGTATGTGTATAGAATCCAGTCAATGCATTCTTCAATCATATGATTTGTGCCCTTGAATCTAATCAATCAATCAGTACTTCAATCATAGGATTTTTACCCTTGAATCCAATCAGCACTTCAATCATTGGATTTTTAACTTGGATCCAATCAGTCCATCAATGCTTTCTATTAAATTGCCCTCCCATTTACAGATTCATATAAAGCAGTTATTAGTCTACTATTTCTCCTTATTTTTATGTTTTATTAATGTGTTTATCAAATTTGGGTCTGTCACTTTCTCTCTCTCACACACTCAAACACACATGTTGGCTGTCAATTCTACAAAGCAGTTTTAGTGTTGAAGCCGTTTGAGCTCTGAAAAGGGTTTGCATCTATCAGAGTGAGGTTGGTGTCTTTAGAGACATTTCTCCCATCCCGGTACTAAAGATCCCTCTTCATTGGAACTGTATGGCAGAGAACCCTTTCCCCTCTCCAACCTAATACAGCAGCGACACAAACTGAAACGTCACCATTTCAATGAAGCATATTGGCATAATCAGGTCATTCAATCTGGCAAGATTAGGCCTAGATTGGTTGTTTTCTCCCTGGGAAATTTCATCTTCTTTCATTCTCCTCCATGGGATTTTAATGAGGCAGTCATTTCAAATTCAACTGAAAACCATAAACTGATTAGAGAAATTAGATGCAAACTGTCAAAATTTTGGGGCAATGCGTGAAGAGAAATAAACTTGAAAAACTTAGCGACAACTTACAAACTTGAGAATGAGCACGAAATAGACAAAGTGATAAATACCTGGATAGATTGGCCGCATGGCATAAGTGACACAATACATTACTGATCTAACACTCTGTTGATCATGTGAGATGACAACCATTTATTGGAATGACATATGAAGATTATGAAAATCATCATAGAAAAATTAATCAGAAGCAAAAACTGAATTTTATCAAATGTAAATCTTATGCAATAAATCCGTCATTGGAGGTTAGAAAATGAATTATTGCATGCTGCATAACACCAAATTTAAACATAAATCCTGAACAACAA
The DNA here is from genome assembly GCA_963921405.1 of Cepaea hortensis. Lineage (NCBI taxonomy): Eukaryota > Metazoa > Mollusca > Gastropoda > Stylommatophora > Helicidae > Cepaea > Cepaea hortensis. Next base: position 54,378,845 of record OY992884.1, read on the forward strand.
AGGCCTGAGTTCTGAACAAATAGTAAGCAAACAACAAAATCCCCAAGGGCCTCTTCTTTGATGTGGTTTTACAGAATAATGCTGACAATTCCTTGGGCAGTCAAATGTGTAATGTAAATGTTTAGAAAGAAGCAAAGACAGCTTATCACAAACATCTGAAGGAGACAGTTGTAACTTGTTGGTCACATTATGAGAAGAGAAAAACTAGAACATGTGACAACTGGAATAATTTGTGGGAAGAGAGATAGAAGAAGACAGTGAGAGAAGTTTCTTGACTGCATCGAGTCTTGACATGAACTGATACATGCTGTTGGAGATGTAAATAAACATGATCATGTACACCAGTCAGCAAAGCACTTGATAATATTGTTAAGAATGAGAACAGTAATGAAACATGGAAATAAGTAGACAGCAGCTGGCAGAGTGGCTACAATGCCGGACTCTCCTTCGGGAGACCCGGGTTCGATCCCACGGTAAGGTGTGGTATTTTTTTTCTGTCGGGGGAAAAAAGAAAATCCTAACCTGCAGTTTGCGGCGACTGCACTAGCCAGGCGGCCGTAATTCCCCAGGCTCAAAAACTCTCTGCCATACACCGCAAGGTACTACATTGGCAGTAAATGACAGTTTTTTGAGTGTCACAAAAAAGAGCGCTGTCGAACAATTTAAACAGTCTTCCTTCAAACATAATAATTTATATCAAACTGAGCTTATGATGTTGTGAAGGAGGTTGTTAAATTTGAAATCATAATATACCCACAGAGGATGCTTCGTGGGGGAGTGTTATGGAATATTTATTATGTCTGTCAGTTGCTTTGATTTGTGTTGTTGCATCAATATGTCACTCCTTATATGAATGAAAAGAGCTGAAGGAAATTACAAAAGATACACATGAAGGGAAAAGCTGGACAGCAAGAATAAAGACATGTCAAATGTTACTGACAAACCTGAACCAAACCAAACTCCACAAAAGAAAAAGGGAACGTGCCTACGAGTTAGATTTAACAATATAAAATAACACAAAGTAATGCAGCTTGCATAACACAATTACATAAAACAAGGATGTTGCAGCAACTAACCTTCATCATCAAATAAATACATATACAAAACACAACATATAATCATAGATAAGACTTTACAGTGACTACATTAAGGCATAAGAATGGGTTATTTAAACACCTGTAGGAACTAAAAGAAAATGTGGCAGAGCATGTCAGCATAACTGAAGATCACTAGAGGTTGAGAAAACTAGGGATATCCTTCACAGGACTACACCCATGAAGTACAACATACAGACGAGACAATGGCAAGCCACTTACTAATGAAAGGAAAGATGGATAAAAAAAAAAGCCAGATCTATAACCACGCCGACCAAACCCCCAGCTGGTGACAAAAGCAGTAAAGCCTCTGCAGTAGAGGTATAAATCATTGGCAAAGAAGAAAACAACTTATCAAGAAAACTGCACAAACAACTCACCTTAAATCTAAACAAAGCAGTAACAGCCAGTTGAACGAGGTCCAAATTCCTATGTTCTAAAAGTTACAGTCAAAGGTTGGAGGCAGCTGAGCAAGAGGTGGACTGATACAAGTGGGAAAATAACATATATTGTACGATTTATTGCCTGGCACATTTCGCTGCATCTCGTCAGGTACATACTGCAGAAGTCATTTTACTTTAAGTTGTGTGACTTCCGCAGTATGTACCTGGCGAGATGCAGTGAAATGTGCAAGGCAATAAACTGTACAATATATGGTTTGTGTCTTCATTATTAAAATAACATATAGAAAAGGACAATTGGCAGTTTCTCAGAGGGTACAATCAGGGTCATTGTTGGAGATTTATTGCAACCAAAGTTCATTGGGGTGATGGCATCTGATTGATTGATTGTCCAACTTGGATACTAACAATGCATGGGAAAAACACAAAATCAGAAATGGCGTATTCAAAATCACCAGTTTAGACTATTCATCATCACCACTTTGCTGTCCCTGTGATGAAGCTTGGTGGTACTGGTCTCCAGCAATTTCTGTTGTGTATTCTGCTAGATGTCATTCAGAAAGCCATAGCAAACTACTGAACATAAAAATTGCCAAGACATCAACAACAGCTGAAAAATGCTGGTGTTGACTGCAATGTCCTGTAAAATGGATATGCAGGGAAAAAAATTCTTCTAGATTGTTTTTTTTCTCTTCTGATCAGATGTCTGTCCATTTACATTGTTGATATTGTCAGCTTTTCCCTTCATCATGGCTTTAAGTAGATTATTCTGCCATTTAATGTGGCCTGAGTAATCTGTCTTTCTCATGTTTATTTCCCTCAACAGTAAACACTGCCCTATACTTATAAAATCATCATCATTAGCAGGTGCCTTGCCAGCTAGCATGGGCTTTATTGCCTCCGCAGATCTCAGACCTGGGTGACTTGGATCAACTCCGCTGATATTTGTCCATTGACTGTCTCTGTCCAGGTTGGCGGCTGTAGAATAATAAGTTCTAATTGTGCTTCTGCCTCCTTTTATTACATGTAATTTTCAAGTACATATACGACATATTATATTAGTTTAACTGTCATGAGACTTATCACTTAGCCAAAACTTTTATTTTAACCATGATTTTAAAAAAAACCAAAGAAAACAAAATGTTCAAATATATGTGCACATCGTCAATATTTATTTATTATTGTCATAAAGTATTTCATTTGTTTTTATTTACAATTCACATACAATTATGCATCAACAGTAATTTTTATGAAACATGCATTTAAAAGAAATCATGTTTTATTGTTAACAGTAAAGATACATAACCATCAACACACATATCAATACCAGTAAATATTAAATAAATAATTCACTTCATGGTGTACATCCATTAACCCTACCAGACCTGAGGCCCTGAACCTAACTATCCCTATTACCTGGACTCCTGAGCATTAAATAGAAAAAAACCAACATGATATAGAAAAATGTTAGTTACATGCAAACATGTGGTTAGAATAAGATGTAACTTGGAGACATTGTAGAAAATAGGTCTACCTTTAATCTAGCATCAATATTCCACCTTTGTGTGCCAATCCAGTCTGAATAAACCAAAGTATCGATCACCTGTTAGACTGTGAAAAGCCTAGACCTACTTCGCTTTCTTGTTGAAGTGCTTGGTTCATCAGCCGCTCGTTTCATTGTGAATTTTCAGATTTTTTACGCATTAAACAACACAAAGTCAATTCAAACCTATGGGGGCAGACATTTGCAATGGCTAACCATGAGGTTTGACCACGATTGGTTGGTTATTATTAGTTTGTGATGCATTTTTTCACATACTAGGCAAAATATCGAAAATTAGGTACAGCGGTATAGCGGCAGATTAGGAAATTACCGAAAAATTGGTACAGCGGTCTGGTAGGGTTAATTGTTGACATGCATTTAAAAGAATTCATATTTTTAAATGTTTTATTATTAACAATAAATTCATAAAACAAAACAATCTTCCTACCAACTATATATATGCTACCAACGCCAAACATGGGCAATGACAGAAAAAGAGAAAAGAAAATGAGATTCCTGAGAAGAATACTCAATGTATCAAAAAGAGAGAAAATCAGAAATGATTAAATCAGGACTAAAGTGGGGGTTATAGCAGTGAAAGATCTCATTAGAAACAGCAAGTTAAATGGTTTGGCCATGTAACTACGCTACCAACTGACAGTATACCACAACAAACAATGATGTACAGACCAAATGGAATCAGAAGAAGAGGCTGACCTTATAATTAATGGACAGAGAGATTAACAGAGTCCATGGAAATCTTTATATACATAGCGCATAAACGGGCACTCTCATGCTGTTTATGCTTCACCTCGACACTGCAAGGTACAAGAGAACTGATATGAACTAACAAATGAACAGACTTTACTTTCAAAGGGTTAAGAATTGGGCACGCAGGCCCGTCTAACATTCTGCCCTAACTCTCTCACTTTCATACATTATTTCATCCACACATCATTTGAGGCTAACTCAACTGAGAACAATAACAATATAAAAGATATGCATTATAAAGGCAGGCAAGAAATGCAAACATCACTACTACATGACTCACTAAAATTAATGAATGATGTGGCAGTTGTTATTAGCTGCGGGGAACAAACTGTCTACCAAAAGGGGTCTGACTGTTTACTTGGGTTTTATTATTATTATTGTTATATGAGATGAGATGAATTAAACTGTCAGCAGATATAATAGTGCCATTCACGTTAAATAATTCCATCATTTAATGGTGTACATACTTTAATCATTGATAGGAAGAGTCTCTGTGGTGGGAAGTGGTCAAGCAGATTACCTTGTGTGCTAAAGGTTTTGGTTGTTTCCCCACTTCATTATTTATATTGTGCAATCCAAATATGAACCCATGGTCTTCAGTTTCTGAGATAGACAGCTTGACCCATTCACCATGGGCCTTGAATTTCTAAAAAAAAACATTAACTGCATTTGCATTTACTACATACAAAACACTTGTGAAAAGTCTCTAAAATCATTCCATTTCAAATTTTGCCACACGCGACAGCATTTACAGCAATCAAGCACATCAATGTATAGTTCATGAGATGGATCAAAGGGCAATGGCCTAACAGGAATCACATCTATTGTTGGTGATAAAAGTCTACAGCAGATTTAAACAACAGTTTGTCTTTCAACAACCATGGTAGAGGTAACTTGTTGACACGGTTCTCACGGCCAGGAGTTGTCCCCACAGCAGATGATACTTCCACAAAAGCCAGCTTGAGCAGGGACACTGGCTGTGAAGACATCTCACCGAGCAGATTCAAACACTGTGTATGGTTTTTCTTTTCCAGATATGAACGAACAGGTTTGTTATACGTTAGTGAAGTCAGATCAGATTTTGTAAGCCACACGATGTTAACAAAATGACAAGCCAGGGGTGCATTACCACTTATCAGTGCTGTACATAAAGGTGATATACCAAATGTGCGAACAGCAGGTGAGAAGTAGTTAAAGTATTCGTCTGACCTTACAGTCATGGGCCCTGTTCCATTTGATATAAGTTTACAAATAGTGTCACTGTCGTTACAAAGTAAAATTCTATGAAACATTTTCGGTTTTAAATAAGACAAACAGGCACCATGAGCTAGGAAAACTGCTAGCCAGGTTGTTATATCTTTGTTATCAATATCTACACGCTGGAAGTACGACATGGCGGTCTTTGTCCTATCTGTTTTACTGACGGCATTAACATCAGCTCCTGCATCCAGTAGAATCTGTACAGCCCTTTTGTCGCATCTGCTTGCAGCCAACATTAATGGTGATAGGCCAACATCATTTTGCAAGTTAACGTCACAGCCTGCATTAATTAGAGTGGTTACAATGTCAATCGTCCCATGGCGGAAGGCATTATCAGGAATTCTACCCATTGCATGCAGCAAGGCTGTATTACCATAGTTATCTGTCATATTCATATTGGGGTTGTGATCTATCACCCCCTTGACAACAGCTACATTGCTGTGTTTTGCTGCTTGCATCAAAACTGTAAATCCGTCGTTATTTTGTGAGTTGATACAATTTTTAACTTTAGCACATCTGATTAGCAATTCAGCATTGCTATCACAGCCTGAATAGACAGAATAGAAAAAGGCAGTATCACCTTCGTTGTCTCTCCAGTTAATGTCAGCCCCGTAGTCTAATAGTAACTGAAGCAGATCTGAACTGTTGTCGGTTAAAGCCGCAAGCATTAATGGTGATGTGTCACCACAAATATTAGGAGAAGCCCCATTTTCAAGCAGTACTTTAACAAGCTGTAGTTTAGATGCGTGGCACATATCTTTCCTACCTAGAACCAGATACAGAGGAGTGTAGCCACCACTTGTTTCCACCAGCTTATTTACATCAGCTCCTTTCCGAATTAGAAATGAGGCAATTTCTCCGTTTCCGGACTCCGCTAACAATTTTTCCCAACAAGGATAATCACCCGTAATGTCATATACAATATCAGTAATATAGCAAATGAATTCAATATTTGATCCTCTTACTGCTGGCAGTAACAAATCCTGATGATCTTTACAAATGTATTGTTGAATTTCATGCCTGCAATACACAATCAGGAAGTCAATCCAGGCCACACTCTGATTATATCGAAGACTGTATACAGCATTCTGTGCATCAAATTTTGCACCATGCTGCAGTAGAAGTTTAGCGCAGTCTGCATGGCCATGAACAAGGGCCAGATCAACTGGTGAGTACCACAGTACTTTAGCATGAATGTTGGCTCCAAATTTTAACATCACTTCAATCATGTCAATATGACCACCTCTTGCTGCGATAAATAACGGGGGATACCCATACTTCCCATCTGTCTTGCTCAGATCAGCACCATGCTGACATAGCAACTCAACCAGAGGATAACTGCCAGCTGTAGTTGCCACAGACAGAGGGAAAACTGATGGTCCACCATTCACATTTGCTCCTAAATCCAAGAATCGCTTGACCATTGCAACATGATCTTTCGTAATCTGGCTAAATTCATATTGAAAAAAGCTTGTGTAGGCATCACTGACCAACTTGGTCTTTACTTGTTCATCTAAATCTACACAGTCTAAAAATATATCCAGAAATGTTGCATCGCAAACTTTCTTCCACTCAGCCCCAATCAACAGTTGCAAGCCCTCTGCTGCAAGCACGCCAGTGTTGATTTCCATGGTTTCAGAAGTATGCTTCTGTTGATTGGATCCTTTCTGAAACGTAAGAAAAATAACTTCAACAGTCTTATTCTCTGGAAATATTCATCAAGTTAATATGATTAAATGTAATAAATATGAGTCTGGCATGTTCTGGAATAAAGTGATATTGTATGTGTTTTCTTATTCTAAAAATGTGACATCGATGCATATGCATGTGCTCAATTGCGGTCACCAGCAGAGTTAGTGCCACTGTAGTAGTTCACAAAAATGGCAGTTATTAACAATAACCTGCCTAACAATGAGTTCTTGGTCATGGAGAAAGAAAGAATAAGTAATAATTCTGTTTATTGATGTTATGCATTCGATAGCAAAATTGTGCTTTGCCATTTGATATGAAATAGTGGGTGACAGAAGCTAGGTGGGAAGTTCAGAGTTGTGGTTTCAGGAAGTGAAGAGACCAAGTTGCATGAATGGCCATGTTCGAGGCATCATGTCACAACAATCCTAAACATGAGTGGACAGATGCCATGATTCATCTGAATGATCACTTAACAAGACAGCAATTGCCCTTACAGCTTTCTGGCAGGGAGCAAAGTGTGATAACAATAAGAATTAGAAGGTATGCACACAATGGGTTCTTCAATGTATTACAGCTGATCAATGACAAACTACCTGTTCTGACCATTTGAAGCATTTTGATGCCTTGATCTTCACAAGTGATGAAAACTGGGAGCACCGTAAAAGTGGAGGAGGATTGTCAGATGAAAGCATGTATACATTAAGAATCCAGTTACGTTTTGCTTGGTCACGGTGACTAGAAATCCATGTCATACTAAGGGAGAAGATGCTATCAAGTAATGGGTTTATCTTACTAGTTAGATCTTTTTCTTTCGTTCGCTAGAAATATGTCTTTAACTGCAATTTTGTCTCTCGTATGAATTTAACTGTCTTTTTTAGTTCACACAGTGGTCCATAGAGTTTATCTTCCACTGTTGTCTCTCTAGGCCAGAAGGTTTGCCTAGATATATTATATTTTGGGCAGTCTTGGAGTGTGAGCTCTACTGTCTGCGGCGCCAACCCACATGTGCACATGGCTGTATCATCAATCTTGAATTTTGTATACATGTGGTTGCGTAATCTATTGTGTCCTGTTCTGAGGCGCAGAATAATGACTAGTTCTGGTCTGTCCATAACGTGGTAGTCATCTTGAGCAGGTTTTGGTGGCTTTCTGACTGATTTGATCATTCTTTTCTTCTGGTGGTATGTAACGGGCACTTCAGGCTGTTCTTCTTTGGCTCCTTCCTTAGTCAATTGATCAGCTCTGTCGTTTCCCAGTACTCCACAGTGGGATGGTATCCACTGTATGGTGACCTTATACTGACTGCTAAGTTCAGAAAGTAGTGTCCTTAGTACTGGCAATTTCCCAGACAGGAGCGCATCGAGTACTGATTTTGCATCTGTTAATAGCACTACAGGTTGTGTACCATTGCTGGCATTTAGTAATTTCTATGTTGCTATCTTGATTGCCTCAATTTCAGCATCATAGTTATTTATGGCAGTACTTTCCTGTCGGTACTCTGGCTGTGTCTCTAGTATTATTTAGGTTTTCTATGTAAACACCCGCTCCTCCATTTCAAACAGCATTTTGTGCTGACCCATCTGTGTAGACTCTGATCCAGAGGTCCTGTGGGTATTCTTCATCAAGGAAGCTGAGAGTGGCTGTTCTGTTCTTCCTTGTCAAATATTCTTCTCACGTTTGTCTGGATTTGTAATGATAGTCTATGCTCATCTCTCCATGGAGTTCGCTCTGGAATAGTTGTTAGGGGGATCCCAACTGTGGGCAGATCTGTGGTTTCTCTGCAGAGTCGTTTGGCGTGGTGGATAAAACTACTTCTTTTCAACCGCCCCATAGCTAGATTTTCAAATCTGTTCTTCATAGGGTGGCCTGGCAAGCTGAATAATTTTTCTGCTTGTATTAGCGTTGTCGTATCTCTGTGCTCTCTCAGTGCTTTTGTCCTCCCCATCTTCTCCATTTCCACTATAGGGGTTGATCTCATCCCTCCTGTGGTGACTAAGTGCTTGATTTTGCACCTTGTCCAGCTCTTGTAGTGTGGTTTTTGATGCTGAACACCACGCAGTTGACCAGTATTCCTGGTGTGTTCGTATGCTCTGTTGATAAACTTTGTTAAATATGTTCCGTCATGGTAAATGATTAAACAATAGCACAGTATACAAATAAATTATTACAGTGGAGTTTGGATAAGTAGAAGTCACAGGGGCCAAAGGAATTTATTCTACTTATCAAGACTGCACGCATATTTACACTAATTTACACTAATACATGTGTAGCATTGAGTATAATGATTGTATCACTTAGGAAACACAGGTAGTGAACAAATAAATAGCAATACAATATCAGAAATGTTGAAATGTTTAATTTTGAAAATTTCCAAATAAATTAAAGAAAAAGTCTGTGATTTTGCTTTGCTTCTTTACTTGTGAAAAATGTCTTCCCATTGCCTGTTTAAAGGCACAAAATGGTGAGACTGCATCATCTGAACATCCATTCTGCATCATGTAAATGTCAATTTTGCCAATGGATGCCAAAATATCTGACTGCGATACAGGTTGTGCTAGGAGCCCACAGTCATCCTCATCATCAGAGTCAGGGCTGGAAGGGTCTGTTGGTTGAATGACTGGCATACTTAGCTCTATAATATCAGTGATTGAAAGAGTGGCACTATAGTGTGTTTACTTTTGTCTGCCCCAATATAAAATTCCATATCTCAGTAACCAACTGAAGGAAAATGATGAGATTTAGCATAACTTTATCATTATGTCCACCCAACAAAGAAATTTTTGTTCTGGAGATTTTACCGCAGATGTCAAAGTTTGTTTATATGCGGTATATAATTTACGGGTCAGAGATGAAGTTCATAATTTTAAATGTATTACAGCGTAACCAGACAATCAGCGTTCAATGTTGAATATTTTATGTGTTTCACGGGATTGGCCTTATGCCAAGAACCCCGTGTTGTTTAAACTGGGACTGTTCAGAGATGTCTCAAAATGTGGGTTATTTCATGAATCCTGATTAATATGTTTTTTTTTAAATCTTACCACTTATCTAATGATGAGCTAGTGAGACAGTATGGAAAAATGGTTTTCACATACCGCCTTTTTTTTTAAAACAGAAAGTTCACCGACCAGTATAAGTTCAAAATTAGTGAGTGGCCGGGCAATGACTCTGCTGCAGCCCACTAACCGACAGTTTACCTTTCGTTGTAGTGGAATACGAAATTCAGGAAACATGAAGCCAAACTTAGCATAGGAACTGTCAAATGGGCAAGAAATACAACGGATATGGCTAGATATATGGGGACGAACACGCCCCCATGACCCAAAAGTTGCAAAGGCTGTAAAAATAGATACAGTAGGCTGGCAGATTTACGGCTGTGGGAACACACCTGCACTCACAGCGGACTATGAACTCGAAGACAGGGTGAAGGTAGTTAGATTAATAATAAGATGCAAATTGAAGCAGGGTATGCGAAGTACTGATTGGATGACAAGGGACAGCGACGTCACGTGATTCCAGAAAGAAGCGCCAAGTATATAGTTATATATATTTTGGGATCCAGTCAGTTAGAAGAGTCGAGCAGGAGAGAGGACAGTTAATAGTGGACTCCGGGAGTGGCGGGGCCTGGGCCCTCTTGGGGCAGCCCAAGGAACATAGTAACAGGACTTCAGAAATTGTGGCTAATCCGTGCCCAAGTCTGTATAGTATCTGTAGGAGGAGGAAGTGAAGGAAGACGGACAAGCGCCCATGCTAGAATTCGTCTGAATCACTGATAGGAGTGAGAGCGACTAAGGATCTGTGAACGGAACCTACCCAAGGCAGATAAGCCAAAGAAGGGAAAGACACGCAGAGTCCGAGGGTCGTTAAAGTGCAAGAAAGCCACTTGAGTTAAGAGGACCGCCAGCTAAGGAGACCGCTCGTTAGTTGCAGTAGATGGCTAAACGTCAGACAGGACGACCATAGCCAGGGACGCTGCGGTTGGAACCACACAGGAGACTAATGTCAAATACAACTGGAAACTGGTGGTGGGATCCACGGCAAACGAGGTTGAAGAGAGCAATCATATTTCAAATATGGGACCCAGATGATCAACTGGACGGCAGAAGTTGAATGCATTGCCTGGGTAAAAGGGAGTCAATGGGTATTTGGGCTGAACACATGTACCACTAATAAGCCTATGGAGAGATAGTTATGAAACAAAGGCCGGTGTAATTCCTAGCTTTAGTCTTCTTCTTCATGCGGTTAGGAGGTGATTGTAGGTAGTATTTCTCTAACATCTGGTTGTTTAGTTTATTACATTATCTACCTCCCCTTGTGGCGACATGCAGTATTGTGTTGTTTTTTGGAGTCGATTATACGTAGATGTGTCTTCAATGCATGTACTGGTTACTTTATGTGATTATGCTGTAGATTGTCACTCTGTTACTGTTCAGAAGAAAATAAATATGTTTGAGTTGCCTTTTATTTCGACTTGTCAGTCTGAAGTAATATAATTTAGAGTAGCTTAGAGACCTCGTGAGGATGTACATCTCTTCTATAACCTGATAACACACACCGCGTGACATTGATGGTGCAATAGTAATTAACTATTGTTCTCACGCGGAGACACGAACCTAAATCTGTTGTATCCCTTACTCTCATCCTTTTTCTCCTTCTCTCTCTCCCTTGTTCTCCCTCTTTCTTTACTATCAAAGGTAGTGTGTAGTAGGCAGAGTTCGACTGAGGAACGAACTTTTAGGCTTCACACTATTTATACCATTTCCCTCATCATTCTTTTCTTTCTCTTCTCTCTCTCCTCTCTTCTTCTTCCTCTTCTTTTTTAGCTATCAAACTAGGAAAGTTGACCAATGTTCTAAGAGAGATGGATAGCATGAAAATGAATATACTAGGCGTTAGTGAGATGAGATGGAAGGGATCGGGCAAAATTATAGCTGACAATCACACAATAATTTATTCTGGAGGGGATACACATGAAAAAGGTGTAGGAATAATATTAGACGAAAAAACAGCCAAGTCAATTAATGGATACTGGTGTATTTCAGATAGAGTTATTATGGTAAAAATCAAAGGCAAACCAATAGACATAAATATTATACAAGTATATGCACCAACAGCAAGCAGTAGTGAGGAAGAAATACAACACTTTAACGACGAAATAGAAATGGCGATGGCTCAAATTGGATCACAAGAAATAAAGATAATACTTGGTGATTTTAATGCAAAAATAGGAAAGGGAAAAATGGAGGATGTAGTGGGGAATTACGGTTTAGGTACAAGAAATGAAAGAGGGGAAAAGCTAATAGAATGGGCAAATATCAATGATATGATAATTGGAAACACATGGTTTAAGCACCATAAAAGATGACTGTACACATGGATAAGCCCTGATAAGAAAATACGCAACCAAATTGACTACATACTAATTAATAAAAGATTTAGAAATGCTTTAATTAATGTAAAGACAATGCCTGGTGCTGACTGTAATAGTGATCATGTACCACTATGTGGACAAATAAAAGTAAGATTAAAGAGAGGGAAAAAAATGGTTAAGAACATGAGACTTAATAAAGAGGTTCTGAATATAGATAAAGAAATGCAAGAACAATACAGAGTGACTGTGAAAAATAGGTACAATGCAATAACTAAAATACAGAGTATAGATGAACAATGGGAAATGTTAAGGGACTCCATTCATCAAACTAGCAAAGAAGTACTACCGGAGAGAGGCAAAATAGCTAAGAAAAAATGGATGAATGAAGATATCTTAAAACTGATGGACAAAAGAAAACAGAGTAAAAATGACAAACAAGAATACGCTAAGATAAATAAAGAAATAAAAGATAAATGTGGGAAGGCTAAAGAAAGTTGGTTAAACGAGCAATGCAAAAAAATTTAATTAAATTCCATTAAAGATATAAAAAATATGCAGACAAATCAGTGAGCTTACAGGAAGAAAAATAAGAATAAATACGGGGTGTTTGAAATCAAAACCAGGAAAGATAATATTAGAGGAAGATGCTATAATGACGAGGTGGAATGAGTATATAAGAGAATTATATGAAGGAGAAAGGGGAGAATTAACAGAAGATAGTAACTTAGAAGGTCCACCTATTCTGAAAGAAGAAGTCGCTGACGCTATGAAACGTATGAAGAAAGGAAAAACAGCTGGACCAGATGAAATCACAATAGAAGAATTAGAAGTATTGGGAGAATTTGGAGTAGATATATTAACCAAAATGTTGAATGATATTTACAGCAGTGGATATTTACCCAGTGATATGCTGAAATCTGTATTTATAGCTATACCAAAAAGACCAGGAGCAATTGATTTTCGTACAATTAACCTTATAAACCATATCACTAAGCTTCTACTCAGAATCATAATGAGAAGAACCAAAAAGAAAATAAAAATGGAAATTATTGAAGAACAGTATGGATTTGTGGAAGGAAAGGGCACAAACAATGCAATTTATACATTACGGACACTAATAGAAAGGTCAATAGAGAAACAGAGAGACATATATTTGTGCTTCATAGATTATACTAAGGCATTTGATAAAGTAAAACATGATGAACTATTTAAAATGTTGGAAGATATCAACATTGATGGAAAAGATTTAAGAATAATAAAGAATGTTTACTGGAACCAAGTAGCAGCAATTAAAATGGGAAATAAAGAGGGTAGTTACGAACAGATAAAGCTAGGAGTACGACCAGGGTGTGTCTTGTCACCAGATCTTTTCTCCCTGTATCCATCCATCATGTGCCATGCCGGTAAGCGTGGGCGGTCATGTTCTGCCATCTCACTCGATCACCAGCTCCGTGTTTCTGTCTCGACCATGCCACAAGGCCAAGCCATCTAGGTACTTGCTTCTAGGTCTTCCCCTTGGTCTGTTCCCCTCGATCTTACCAGTTGTCACCAAATTCTCCAATCCATTTCTTCTCATAACATGCCCAAAAAATTTTGACTGTCTACGTCTAATTTCTCTAATCAATTTACGATCTTCATTTGTTTCTTGAAGGACTTGTTCATTGGTCTTTCTGGCTGTCCATGGTATTCTTTGCATTTTCCTCAGAAACCACATCTCTACAGCCATCAGATGTTTTTCAGCCTGACTGCTCATTGTCCACGCTTCACATCCATACAAAAGTACAGGTTCAATGTAGCATCTCAACACTCTTTTTCTCGTTTCAATTGACATTCCTGTATAGCGAAGTAATAATGAGAGATATCAAAGAGATGCCAGGAATACTAGTTGGAGGTTATAATATAAATAATATACGCTATGCAGATGACACAGTATTGGTGGCGGATAATTCAACAGACCTGCAACAATTATTAGACGTTGTAGTAACAGAGAGTGCAAGGAAAGGACTCTCCTTGAATATCAAGAAAACAGTAACAATGGTAATATCAAAGAAAATGGTGAAACCAAAATGTGACATAGAAATAGAAGGGAAAATCCTTAACCAAGTTGATAATTTTAGATACCTAGGGGCATTTATAACATCAGATGGAAGATGTACAACAGAGATTAGGAGCAGAATAGGGCAGGCAAAAGCCGCATTTCAGAAAATGAAGAGTATCTTATGCAATAAGTCACTATCACTGAATGTAAGAAAGAGAGTGCTGAAATGCTATGTAGAACCAGTTTTGCTGTATGGCAGTGAATCTTGGAATGTAAATGAACAAATTAAGAAGAAATTAGAAGCAACAGAGATGTGGTTCCTGAGACGAATGTTGTGAATTCCTTGGACTGCCAGAGTAACAAACGACGACTGCCTGAAACAGGCTAATGAAACTAGAACATTATATACAACAATAAGACAGAGACAAACAGCTTTCTTCGGTCATGTGATGAGAAGAGAGGCATTGGAGAACATCGTAACAACTGGAAAGATCGAGGGGAAGAGAGGCAGAGGTAGACCAAGAGAAGTGATGCTGGATGGATTGAGACGGTGGCATGGAGGAATATCAGCAGCAGAGTTGATCCAGAAAACCAAAGACCGAGATCTATGGAGAGCCATGAACGCCTACGCCAGCCGGCACGGCTCTTGATGATGACCACTTATCGCTAACATTGAAATGTGTGAATATTTTTCAATGGGATTGAATGCGAAATTGTATATACACTTCAAAGCATCGCTATGAAGTTGTACACATATTTTTGTCAAGAAGCTGATCGCAGAAAACTTTTATACTATTACAAATTCCGAAAAAAGAACAGTGCATGCATTGGGTTTGAGTAAACGGTCATTTTGTCGATGGGTGCAAGAATCTGGACGTTAAACCACCACGCAATAACCAAACGGTAGGTAGAAAGGTTCTTGTAGACAGTTTTGACAAAGATGTCATAAGGCGAGCTATTATAAAAATCTTTTAAAAGTCGCTTTAAAGTTGACTTCATTGCACCGAATTCTATCCCATATGGCTCGGTCTCTTTCCACAGCGCGGAAAGCATCGCACAAAGCACGAACTCCGCAGCTCTAGCGACGACCCACAGAAGTCTCCGAAAAATTTAACTCGTGAACTGAGGGATGCGGCCCGGAATCCAACCCACAACCTTTGGAGCCAGAGTCAAAAGGCTTGACCACTTCGCCACGGAGACTCCTAAAATTATAAAAAATTTTGATTTTATATCCAGCATTATAAAAATGCTGGATGCCAAAGAAACAGTGACTGTAAGAAAACTTAGGGTTTGGTTGAGAAAGAACAATAACATAGAGCTATCCAAAACAACTTTGTGGAAAATTATAAGGACATTATCTTCACTTTTAGAAAGTACAAGGGCGGTAGAAATATTCTTTGTGAGCAACCGCATTTAAGAGCCATGAGAAGCAGATACCTACGTGAAATAAGGGAAATGTGCAAAGAAAATTATGGCATTGTGTTTGGATGAAATGTGGATCAATGCAAACCACACAAGTGATAAGGAATGGCAATCAGTGGATGGACAAATAAAGCGATATATGCCCAGTTGTATAGGACAGCTTTTGGTCATGGCCCATGCTGGTAATACGCATAATGGCTTACAACAGAATGCTGGGCTCGTGTTCGTATCAAAGCAAACAGACAATAGGGATAATCATAATAAGATTAATGGTAATGTATTTAGAGATTGGCTCGAGAATACTGTGCTTCCATCCCTATATAGACCGTCGTATCCAATTATGGACAATGCATGATATCAATGTTGTTGCCCAAGAAGACAAAATACCTACAGCATCAAGCACAAAGGGAGCAATAAAGATATGGCTCCGAATGGAAAACATACCATTTCCAGAAACGTATTTCTAGCTAGAATTGTTGTCTCTTGTAAAACAGACACCAAAAAGCAAGAAATATCAAATCGACAAGTTGATAGAAGAGCGTCGTCATGGGTGCTTGAGACTTCCGCCGTACCATTCTTATTTTAAACCTATAGAACTTGTGTGGGCTAAAATTAAAGGACAGGTGGCAGCTGACAATACTATATTCAAATTGTCTGACATCAAGATTCTAATCCAGTCCACGCTATTAAATATTGATAAAAGTTACTGGAAAAATGTGAGGACCATGTGTTGAAAGAGGAAGAGGATTATTGGAGAAAGGATGGATTGAATTTTATGCAACTGAGAGCAGTCATCAACCTACTGGAATCGTCCGACACAGATTAAGGTCTGAGCAGATCGCAGACCTTAATCCACGTGCACACCAACTGGGATATTTTGCTACAAATATTCAGAAGAGTTGCAGGCCCTAAACATTACAGCATCAGCATAAACAATACAACTTGTTAATAGCAACAATTTGTATTCCACAGTGATGAATTTTCAATTCCATGAGCCCTCAATGGTGACAAACAACTGACATTGAAAAAACAAAAAGCTCTAGACGCATCTAATACCAACCGAAGAGTAATATTGCGGTGGGAACTGACATATTGTGGTATAACACGAAACATGAAAAGAAACACATTGTCAAATGAGGGGACAACACACGAACATACAAATCATTCTATAAACTTCAATGAAAAGAGGATCAACATCTTGACCGTTAAGAAGGAAGCCCACTACAGAGACATTCACAGCTATATTCGTCATGCAAAACATGTAACCATGTTCCGTCTCAGCAGAGCAGACAATGCACCCACTCCCATACGAATCTGGATACGCATTGTGTTTGTCATCCGAACTGGCGGGGGGGGGGGGGGGGGGGGAATTGGCATTACTGTAAAACAAACTTGTTAGCAAGAAATCACTAGTTTTTCAAAATAAAAAATCGAAGAAATGTCGCAGCTTTTCATGATTTAAGTTGCTTTTGGACCTATCAAGACATATTCCTTGGGTGGGGGTAAATATAAGACGGCAGGAAACATTTCATAATGATGCAACAGACAGTTTTCAAAATAATTGATTGTGAATGACGGCATTCATTTCTGGACTTACTATAGTAGAAACTATCATTGCCAATGTTTACAAACTCCTCTGGATCAATCTTCACCTCTTTATGCAATCTAGCAAGTAATTGCTCCACTGAAATGTCCAGTCTGTCTGACCTCCAAGACGTGCAAATTCTTCTCCTTTCGCAATAAGTAAAGGCCCATTTACTGGTACATTTGCCGATCTAATCACAGTGAACCATTTTAAAAGGGCAGCATCAACAAAATCACATGCAGCAGTTCTTCTAGCTCTCTGCCTATCACTGTCGATTTAACATTCGAAAAACAATTGTAAAATTGGAGATGGATAGGACATGTTAGGAGGATGGATGATGGTAGAATACCAAAGGACATCTTTTTTGATGAATTACAGATAGGTAAGAGATCTCAGGGTCGGCCTCTACTACGATACAAAGATGTGTGTAAGCGGGACATATTATACAAGCATTGATAATGCACATTGGGAGCAAGTTGCCGCTTAACGTGTTGCATGGAGGGAAAACATCAGAAATGGAATAAAGACAAAGGAGAAAATTATTGCAGATAAGTCACACACCGAGCGTGCAAGACGTAAGATGGTGCATAATGGTGGAAATGACCATGTTTTCACATGCACCCATTGTGAACGGACATTTACAGCGTGAATTGGCCTTATCAGTCACATTCGCTAAACCATAGGTAAGTTATTATGCTTATGCCTTTTTAAAGCACAAACTATCGTCTGTCAAGACGGCAAGGTGCCAGTGAATAGTCCATACACACTATTTATAGTAGTTATGGACTGAATTTTGCATGTAGATTAGCTTTCCTATACCTTTACTATTTATAGTAGTTATGGACTGAATTTTGCGTGTAGATTAGCTTTCCCGGCACTCTTCTGAATAACGGTTCTAAACGGGATATAACTTTTTAGTGTAAATAGTATCCCTTAAGGGCCTCATTGGGTGATTATTTCCGATTCTGGGGTGATATGCTAATTCAGGAGTTATTTCCCCATTTCCCGCGGATTTGATATAAATAAATACGGAGATACCGATACACTAGTTTTTCCAGCGGCTACACTTGATATAAAGAAATATTATTATGGCAGGCAGACCATCAGCTCCGACACAGATCAGCAATAATGTTCTAGCAATTGATCAACTGGCAGTTGTAGATGTCAGATCTGGTGACTTATATACATTAATAAACAATAAACTACAGTGGCTGCAATGGCTTGCTACACACAGATTAATACGAAACACATCAGAATGTTCACGGTGCCAACGTCCGATGTCATTAGTTTCGCAGTTGGAATGTTCTGACAGATTTTCATAGTGGTGTAAATGTAATAGTCGTTGCAGTGTACGAACAGGTTCGTTCTTTGCCTCTTGTGACCTCCCAACTGAAAAAACTGTGATGATAATGTTTTACTAGCTGTTCTGAAGATGAAACATGTGATGCTTGACAAGCTGTAACACTATTGTCAACTACAATAACTATTTTTGGATAGAATGTTACAACTAGTTGCTGCGTAGCAACTCACAGTTGGGAGGATTTGATAACGGACAGTCAGTGGTCGTTGAAGTTGATGAGAGCTACTTTTTCCACCGTAAGTACCATCATGGTCACTTTCGTCGTGGTCAATGGGTAGTTGGGTTGGTTGAACGCGGTAGTGGTCGTTGCTGGTTGGAAGTTGTGGAAAGGCAAGATGCAACAACACTGGAATGCATTATAAGCGACCACATCTTACCAGGAACGAATATTGTCACCGATGCCTGGCAAGGCTACAACGTCGGTCAACTAAACCATGGCATCTACGATCATACAGTTGTTGTTCATGCCAATAACTTTGTTGACCCGTATACAGTGACATTCACACACAAACAATTGAAGGGTTATGGATGCAAGTGAAACGGAAACAACGATACCAAGGCGGCACTAGTCATGCAGTGTTTAATACATATTTAGCAGAGTTTCAGTGGAGCCACAGTCACAAAGAACATGTTTTTGGAGAGTATTTACAACTTTTGTGCCATAATTTTCAGATATAACTTTCAAATATTATTGGTATATATGTTTGTTTTATAGACTACTAGCTGACCCGGCCCGCCTTCGCCCAACCCCTGGCGGTTATCTATCTATCTATCTGCCTACCTACCAACCTACCCCTCTATCTATCTATCTACCTACCCCTCTATCTATCTATCTGTCTGTCTATCTATGGCTGTCTGTCTGTCTGACGAACCGGCTGTCTATCCATCCAGCCATCCATAGGACCCGGCCCAGCTTCGCCCAGCCCCTGGCAGGGAGTGTCTCATTTAATTCATATTCGGCCCCTGTTCCCGTTCCCAGAAATATGGCGAACAGATTGGAAGAGAACAATCTTCATCCCAATAAATAGGGCTATCTGATAATTCAAAGCTGTTATTCAGTATATCTGATCCTGCTGAAGTTATTAATGTGTGGTCTTCTGTGCTGTCTCCGAAGTCAGCGTCATATTTTAAAAACATGTAGCTATTGAGCTGATGATAATTATATCCGTTTGACTAATACTTTCTAGAGATTTGAACATATTTCTCTTTGCCAGCATTTACCAACCTTTCATGACATTTATTTTAGAAAAAGTGAAAGTGAAGGGCAATCTGAAACTACTGAACGTAAACTTGCCAAGATATCACGAAAACCCAATGAATGCTGGGATGACTGTATATATGTCGAAGAGAAATAAAAAGATGAGTTAGAAAATTTTCACATATTTAAAATAGATGCATTATTTTTATGAAAACTTTAAAAGTGCCTTAAAGATTTTATCATTATATATTATAACGCATATGCCTGTAAATAACTGTAGACAAACAGTTTATAAAGCTATGATAACAATGCAACAATTAAATATAAAATATATAGCAATGCTATTAAAAGTTATGTCCCTTGATATAACTTTTCTTAAGTTAAGTCCCCTCGCTATATAAATTATAATGTAAATTACAAAATTAAATTTTATTACGTAAATAGCTGTTTGTAAACTAACAAACTATGACAGTTGGCTGCACGGGAATGAGAAGACGTGCAGAAAATTTCATCTCAATCGGATGGACCGTTCGCGAACGCATAAATAACATACATACACAGATACAGACATACATTGCATTTTATATATATATATATAGACAAGAAAGCTTTTGGAGTATGACATGAACGGCTAATTAAGTGCCTTCAAGATATAGGAGTAGACGGAAAAGACATCAGATTTATTAGTAACTTGTACTGGGAACAAATGGCATCTATTAGATGCTGAAATAACTATTCATCGCCTATAGAGATTTTTTAAAAAAGGAGTACAGCAGGGATGTGTACTGTCCCCAAGCCTCTTCCCCCAAAATATATCCCAAATATATATAAATGACATCACAGAAAATATTCCAGACAGAGCACACACATCCTCCTTTACAGATGACCTAGCCATATGGACATCTGAAAAATATATTAATACAGCTAACAGCAGAATACAGCAAGCCTTATTAGCGCTAGAGGACTGGTCAAAATCATGGCTAGTGAACATGCAACATGCAAAACAACATGCACAGTTTTCTCCCTCTCAAATAAAACTCAGCACCCTAAGCTGGTATTGAATGGAAAAATATTGCGCCATGAAGAAAATCCAAACTATCTAAGAGTCACCTTTGATCGTCGCCTGACATGGAAGACACAGGTTGAGAAACATTGAACAAGAGCAAGGCAAAGAATGGCAATTATGAAAAAGCTTGCTAGTACAACGTGGGGAGCAGGTGAGAAAGTTCACAAGAAGTTATATACTGGACGGGTGAGGCCAATACTGGAATATGGCATCGCAGCTTGGGCAACAGCAGCTAAGTCAAACTTTAACAAAATAAGTTAAAATAAAGTTAAGTTAATATAAAATGAGTCCAAAATCAAGGAATGCGGATTATAACTGGAAGCCTGAAGACAACGCCAATTAACGAACAAGAAAAGATCACTTGCTTACAACCAATGCAGGATAGAAGAGATAGCAGAATCCAGCAACAAGCTGAAAAATTTAGAAGATTGACAGACCACCCTATGTATATCAGATTTAATGGTTTTGGAAAAGGAAGACTGAAGCATAGCAACTTTGTAGAAACTGCAAAACGAAAGATTAGGGCAGATCCTATACTTAACATATCAACAGTCAAACCCATTTACAATGCACACAAGTTCCCAGCTTGGAGACAGCAGCAACTGCCTGAGATGATAGAAAACATTCCTGGTATTGAGAAAAAGAACACTCAGAATGAAACAGAAAGAAGAAAAATCGTTCTGAACTACATAAAAGAACATTATCCAAGTAGCAATTAGACCCATGCATATACAGACGGATCAGCCAAAAATTCAATAGAAAATGGAGGAGGAGGAATTCTCCTAAATTCAAAAGATGGAGTGAAAAAGACACAGTCAGTGGCAACTGGAACATTTTCAAGTAACTTCAAAGCAGAGGTAGAAGCTTTGAAAACTGCAGCAGAAATGGTCTTGATGGAGGAAAATAAAGAGAAGCAAATAGCTATCTTCAAAGATGCAAAGTCAGCTGTCTCAATACTGAAGAGCAAAAACAGCAGAACTAAGAGCAGTACTCCATGGACTATGTCAGAAATCCCAAAAAAGTTGTAATACAGTGGATCCCATCACATTGCAGTATACCTGGAAATGAAGAGGCTGACAGACTGACAAAAGAGGGCGGACGACTACATCAGCCTGACACAAACATTTCCTACAATGAGGCAAAGAGGTTTATAAAAAGCACTTATAGAACCAAATGGGAATCAGAGTATCCAGGCCACCAGAAAGATGATGCACATTACAAACTCGACCGAAGAGGACAAGTAGCACCCTTCAGACTCCGCACAGGACATAACAGGCTGAAATACCACTTGTTCAATAAACTAAAGATAGGAGATACCGATGAATGAAATTGTGGAACTGGTAAAATGACAGCTAAACATTTGCTGCAGGAGTGCCCAATATATGCAAAGTCTGAATCGAAAGCTCACTGTGTGGATGTCATCTGCAGACTGCATTCTTCTGGTTTCCGGAGGAACAGCCTATGGTGAACGGAAGTGGAAGTGAGGCTAAGCAGCCATGTGCAGGACGTGATGATTCCTTGGGTGAGCCCAGTACCAGAGCGCCATGTGTCGGCTCTTCAGTTATGGAAGCCTCCTTGGATGGCGGGGAATGCCCATGGTCTGCCCCTGCCTTCCGTTGAAGGCTGACCAGGATGTCTTTGGCTGTTCTAAATAGGCCAGCTGGATGGGGGATAACACCACAATAGTGAGAGTCAAACATCCTAAGAAACCCCTGGGGAGGTTACACATTCGGATGTGTCGGCTTAACGGCGCAAGAACGCAGCTCTGCTGTAAACAGGCACAATGCCATCACGTACGAAAAAAACACCAGATGAATGAAGAAGAAGAAGAAGAAGAAGAAAAAAAAGAAGAAGAAGAAGAAGAAGAAGAAGAAGAAGAAGAAGAAGAAGAAGAAGAAGAAGAAGAAGAAGAAGAAGAAGAAAGAAGAAAGGCTTTGACTGCCATGGGATATAACAATATAAAAGAAAAGAAAAAGGTACTAGTTCAAAGAAACAACAAAGACAGGTTTGAAGTCGCAGTCATCTCCCCAGATGTTTGTGTCTGTATATTCTTCTTTTACTCCCCATGGGAGAGCCAAGTGATTAGCCAGTGTCGTCATCATCGCACTCCAGACAGGTCTGCTATTAAACTCATCTGTTCGTCAGTCTATGATGGCGTTTGTGATGTCAGGCCCTTCTATTGCTCTTCCTACTTCGATATTTGCCAAACGGTCGGTTCGCTCATTGCCTTTCACACCTGAGTGCCAGGTAGATAGATAAAAGTTAGCTGGACTAACTGGGATGCAGAGGTGTTTCCAAGGCACCAGGGCCGGGATCTATACTGACCAAGACCTCCTAACATATCCTAGTCATGCATCCTAGGCAACAGGTCACTTTGGGGTCCTGGCTAGCGCAGTAGGATTGCTGGTTCTTCCGAAGTCGGAGAGTATCTGCCTGCACGGCGAGGAACCACCAGCCTGCACACCAATAAGCCAGACATGGGACAGCGGATACTCACGCGAACCTCAGGTCCGGTATGACATCACACTGATGTTGGACAACAGGATGTCTTCATCCAACATACAGGACTTCGCGTTGGAGTTCACAGCCAGCAAATGCAAGCAAGCAAGGCAAGGTTGAGGGCAAGTGAGCAAGAGGTAGACAATGATACAAGTGGGAAGATCAAGAGATGGACGAACATCAGCCTGATAGAATGTACAGTCAATGCGAGAGGCAGTGTTGGAGATCCATTGCAGCCAACCTTTATTGTGGAGACGGCTCCTGATTGATGATGATGATGATTGGTTCGCATTTAGATTTTTTCAGTTCTATATTTTAGTTCAAAGCTATATTTTAGTTCGTAGCATAGAACAGTGTTGGAGATCCATTTCAGCCAACCTTTATTGTGAAGATGGCTCCTGATTGATGATGATGATTATTGGTACGTATTTCGATTTTCTCAGTTCTATATTTTAGTTTGAAGCTATATTTTTAGAGTGTCCCATCATGATTTTTCAATTTGAGCATTTACTAATGAGATCACCACAGATAGGTGGCACTTGAAAAACCAAATATAATGGTACCTCAATTATGCCTATATGGCAATTCTCAGCGGAATAATTACCACACCAAATAATCCATATAAAAAATTGAGGTGATTTCCCCGATCTTAGAAAAAAAGGGTGTCCCTTCCGGTCCGTACCGAGATTGTCTCAGATGGGTTATTGGCGAATATGAAATCTGACTTCATCAATGTGTTCCGTCATGTTGAATGATAAAACATAGTACAAGTATACAAATAAATTATTAATAATCTTTAAACGTGTATTATTTTAAACTTTAGTAGTTTAAATTGCATGTTTGAGCGTTAAACAGTGTCCAGACCGGCAGGCGCCATTTTGGAGTTCCATTCACAAAGATTTTTTTTTACGACATGTCAAGCGATTTAGTCAATGGAACTCTCTAAATATATATGTAAAAATGGGTGCATAATTCGAATATCCATCTAAAAATATCAAACCATTAGGATAACAAGCTCTAATATATAAAAGTACTTACTTTTTTCCAAATAATTATATTTATTTAAAAGGTCATGATAATTTCAACCAATCGCTGTGCACGGAATATTAGGCTAACCTTTCCTGGAAAACCCTAGATGACGTGTGTTATTGTCACGCGATATTTGAATGAATGAATGACGTTGAAAGAATGCATGGCCTTACATAGCGATATTTGGTTGACACAGTGAATCATTGCGGGATGGCTCCGTACATCACTTCCATTTTAATTTCGGGTCACAGCCCGATCGCTACTCTCTAATATTTTAGTTCGTAGCATAGAGACAGTGTTAGAGGCCCATTGCAGCCAACCTTTATTGTGGAAACGGCTCCTGATTGATGATCATTATTATTGGTACGTATTTAGATTTTCTCAGTTTTATATTTTAGTTCGTAGCTATACTATATTTTAGCTCGTAGTATTTAATATTGTTTTTATATCACCCAATGAGGCCCTGTAAGGGATACTATTTACACTAAAGAGTTATGTCCCTATTTAGAACCGTTATTCGGAAGAGTGCCGCTTTCCCTAACAGTGCCCCTTGCCAACAGGCGCCAACCCACTCCGACTTCAGCAGAGGTACTTGCAATTTACGTCCCCAAGTCAAGGACGACAGGTCAACATTTTAGTCCAACTATCCGGTGTAGGGGCTGAACCCCTAACCTCGGCATCAGCACACCGTATGTTTAAGAAAACGCGTTCTTTCTTATCCATCGACCATGCGGATCTGCAATAATATTAATAATGCGTAACTAGTAACTTATTACTTAGCATGGCTAGTTTTACTATTCCTGTTTAATATGTGAGAAACGGTTTCATATTGTTAAATGTTATTTTAACCATATAAGATAACCAGTGAAATACATACGTCCCTGAACAATCCAAAGACACTGATGGAAATGTTTAAATGAAGATGGCGAAATCAGGACAACCGCTTCCATGGGCAGGTTGCCGTGTATTCTGTGGATGACTTCGATTATGATATTTCGATACTGCAGTGGCGTTACCAGGTTACAGTTTAATTTTAAAGCCAAACGTTAAAAAAACTTAGTTTGACAACAATAGCATAGCGGATGCCATAGCGAATGCTAGCATCAAGGAGGAGTGGTTACACAGCTATCTGATTCCCTTGCCGAAGCCTGGCAAAGACCACACACAAATTCAGGGATATCGAGTAATAACCATGCAGAATGCAATAGGAAAACTGCTGGAGAAGTTAATTGCCAGGAAAATATAAAGCCATCTAGAGAGGCAAGGTTGTTTCCCACCTACCCTGGGAAGGTACGGTCCAAAAAGAGAAACCTGGACCAATGCCACAGTTTTTGCCCATGATTCACGATGTTTGTGAGGGTTTCCACTCAGCCATTGAAACATGTGCTGCGGTGATTGATCTTGATGATGCGTATAATAGAGTACCGTTGGATTTTTTAAATGTTTCAGCGGCTTGAACTCAAGATAAGTCCATTCCTCCTTAGTTGGATCGTTGCAGTCCTCTTCTAACAGAAAGTAGTTTTTAGATGTGACAGTTGGGCTTCTGAACCAGCAACAACCGGGCCTGCCATGGGTCTCAAGATACACTAACACATCGTCGGCATGTGACAATGTCCTCCCCGGTCCAGTGATCTGCTCGCAAGTGATTCTCACTCTGTAGTGTAGGCGTTGAACAACACCGGAGATAATGGTGATCCCTGTGGCAGGCCGGATAATTTGTTGTTAGTTCAGAAGTCCAACTGCCACATCTAAACACTACTTTCCGTTGGAAGAGGGCTGCAGCGATCCATCTCATGAGGAATGGACTTATTTTGAGTTCAAACGTAAATAAACACAAGCAAAATAAATGTATGTGTGTTTCATTATCATATTTGCCTAAACTAATTAAATTTCTAAAATAATAACTCATTATTATAATTATATCAACGACCTTTAGGACTTGCAACTTTGCGAAAATGCAATTTAAGACTTCAAGATATGACAAAATATAAACTAAATATGTCAAAACGTGACACTAACATGTTTACTATGACCTTAAGATCTTCTCTTTTATTTTCCACTCATTTTCAATGTAACTGACTACTTATTTGTGAGTAAGAATTTTTCATCTTGGAAAAGGCTATTTTTTTCCACGTCTATTCTTCTTCTTATGTCTACAAGCCAACTTCCATGTTTTTTTCTTTTCTGTTTCTTTCCCTCGCTTTAAACTCAGTCGTACCCATAATGTACTACTAATTATAATGCATTGCATTGGACTTATTTAGACACCGCACACACACACACACACAAACATATATATACACACACACACACACACACACACACACACTAGCTGACCCGGCCCGGCTTCGCCCAGACCTTGGCGGGGATCTATCTATCTATCTATCTATCTATCTATCTATTTGTCTGTCTGTCTATCTACCTACCGGCCTAACTACCCACCTAACTACCTACCTATACATCCATCCACCCACCCACACATCTATCTATCTATCTATCTGTCTGTCTGACGACCCGGCCATCTGTCTGTCTGTCTAATCCATCTATCTATTTATCCATCCATCCATCCATCCATCCATCCAACTCCTATCTAAAATAGATGCATTATTTTTATGAAAACTTTGAAAATGCCTTAAAGTTTTTACCACTTTGTTTATAGCGCATATGACTTGTTGTGTAAATAAAAATAGAAAATTAAAAATATAGATAGAATAGAAGAACAGATAGTTAGATTGATAGTAGAAAACATGATTGGAAGAGATCTATCTTCATTCCAATAACTAAGAAGGGCAACGTGAAAGTACTGAAAGTAAACTTACCAAGACATCACAAACAGCCAATAAATGGTGGGCGGTGGGTTGACTGCAGAGTACTGCAAAGGATATGCAACTAACTTTCTCTCACAAAAAATTACATTTTTTAAATTTTAACGAACGAAAATCTTTATTTACAAACGGTTAAGAATTGGATACGCAGGCCCGTCCTGCATTCTGCCCTTCTTCTCTATTTCCTCTCATACATTCTTTCATTCAACATCTCTTATGAAGCAATTCTTTGACAATAAAAGAACAATAAGCATTAAAACGCATGAAAAATAATCAATAATACATGACTCGTTGAGGCTATTTTTAACATGGGCATCCTAAATACCCAATATGGGTGTAACGTGCCACACATATGGGAATGTTTACAGAAAAATTACATTACATTTTTTTTTTTTAACGTTTATTTCATACAAAACAATGTATATTTATAAGGTGCAATGCGTGTTTCTTTGTTTGTGTATATTACAGAGCGTTGCCGCTTGTTAGTGTTATGTCATATGCGTTAATGAAACAAAAACATACATATACAGTTATGATAATGATGTACGCTTTCAGTCATCCCATTCTAACTTGATTGATGGTAATAGTGATGATAATGGTGATTATAATGATGATGATTCCTTCCCCTCGTTCATTCTAAACCCACCATTCTCACACGCTTATAAACCTTCAACACACATCACGCGTTCTCTTCCACACCGACAATATATACATTAAAAGAAATGTTGGTGTCAAGGTCGAAACGGCAAAAGCCGCCCCACGTTTTACAGTGCAGGCAGTCTCATGCAAGCTTAGTTTCCTGTAAGTGGATTCAATATTATTGCTGAATGACAGCCCTCAACTTAATCGTAAGTGCCCAGGGTTTGCTTGTGGTGGGGTGGGTTGAGACCAGGAACGCGGTCAACACAGAGGGAGGGAGCTGGGGAGGGGGAGAGGAGGGGGAGGGATAAAGAGAGAGAGAGCGCGTAAACAGGTTGGAATTTGTTAAGTTGTCCATTTGCGAATTCAGCGTATACATAAATATCCCATTTATTATGTACAAAAACAGGCTTTTACATTGCGAATACAGCGTATATTCATTCATGTTTGGGGTGGAGGGGGGGAAGAGAGAGAGAGAGAGAGAGAGAGAGAGAGAGAGAGAGAGAGAGAGAGAGAGAGAGAGAGAGAGAGAGAGAGAGTAAAGAGAATGGAATTTTATTAGGTTCACTAAAGAGTTTACCTGGGCTGTTCAGACCGAGGTCAAACTTCGGTAGACAAGACCACTGACTCACAAAGGCCACCGTCCCATTGTTCTGTCTAGGTTGGGCTCCAGGACTCAGTAACAAAGAAGGGACATTTATTCAGTTATTTGGCGCTTTGTTCCTCAATGATTGGGCTTAGTGGTACACATGCGGAGTATAGAAATATACTGTGAGAGTGTGTGTTTGAACATGTATGTTATGTAGTGTGAAACTTGATGGGGGTGGCTCTTGTTTATTAATCTGCGAATAGCTGGGCGATTTTTTGTTGAAAAATCTTTGCTAGTGTGTGTGGTTGTATTGTTTGGTGATTGTGAGTGGCCGAGTTTCTACTCGACCATATTACGTTTCTATACTCCGCCAGTGCAACAAGAAGTTTAGTGTGTTTGTCTTTTGTGGCTGTGGGTATTGTATTTAAAAAAAAATGGCCTTATAAGCGTCAGTTGTCTTGTTTGTGTGTGTTTCTATTAATTTTTGCAGTGCAATCTTAGTGGCTGTGATTGCTGGGCATTCATAGAAGAGATGGTCCTCTGTTTCCTGAATATTTTGTCTACATAATTTGCATGGGGCTATTTGCTTGGATGATTGTGCAGCTCTCTCTGTTGTCGGGGTCATATTATAAATTAGCCTGTATGTTATTTCTTTGGATTTTGATGTGATATGTTTGTTGTGTAAGTTAGTGAAGGTGCAACTGTAGTCTTTCATGTGATATTTGTATCCTCTTTTGATTCTCAGGTGTAGTGGTGGGGCTTGTTGTTTTACTAAATATTTGTATATCTGCTTGGTTGTCTGTTGTATTAAGTGTTCATTACCTTGAATTGCTTGCATACATGTTCTGTAGAAGTGTGGTAGTGTGCCGTAATAGTGCGGTGTTGTTTTGTCTATTTTCTTAATTCTGTGTAATCTAATTGCAATATAGTATAATGCTAGCGAGTGTTGATCTGGATGATTGATGATGCGTCCTATGTGGTTTATTCTTAATGCTTGTATTTTTGTGTTAAGGTCCTGTAGTGAAATGCCCCCTCTAGTCTTCTCTTGTATTAAAGTCTTGTGCTTTATACTGTGGATTGTGTTTTTAAAGATGAATTTTCTGATGTGTTTGTTTATGTCTGTGATTGTTTGTTTTGGTGGGTCTAACACTGTGGCTAAATATAGTATTTTAGGAAAGATGAAAGTGTTTACAATAGTGCTTCGTATAAAAATTGTTGATGTCTTGTATTTGAACCTATGTAGTATGTCTATAATTTGTTTTGTCAGTGATTGCCATGTTCCTGTGTGTGTTTTTCTGGGATTGGATGGAAAAGTGATCCCATAAATCTTCATGTTATCTGTGACTGTTAGATCCGG
Organism: Cepaea hortensis; assembly: GCA_963921405.1. NCBI lineage: Eukaryota > Metazoa > Mollusca > Gastropoda > Stylommatophora > Helicidae > Cepaea > Cepaea hortensis. The sequence goes on from OY992884.1 coordinate 54,408,584, forward strand.
GGGGAAATCTGCTTTATTCTTCCACTTCCCCAGACCCATTATTTTAGACTTCTGTATGTTTATTTTGGCCCCACTTACTTCACCAAACTGTCTGAAGGTGTGAAGTATGTTCGTTATGGAAGTGTTGGTTGTAGGGAAGAAAGCGGTGTCATCTGCATAAGCAATTAATTTTCGCTCTCCAGACCCTTGTATAAATGTACCTTTAATGTTAGTGTCCTGTCTAATTGCTTCTAAGAGTGGTTCTAGTGTTAGTACATATAGGACTGGTGATAGTGGACACCCTTGTCTGACAGATCTATTGATTCTGAAACTGCCAGTGAGTGAATGATTCACCAGTACCTTACTTTCAGGATTTTTATACAATATTTCTATCCACTGTCTATAGTACTGTCCTATGTTGCAGTGTGCTAGTGTTTTGTGTAAGTATGAGTGTGAGATTCTGTCAAAGGCCTTCTCCTGGTCTAAAGATAAGAGAGAGGATTGACAGTCTTTCTGGTGGGTGTATGTAATGAAATCCCTAATGAAGTGTGTATGTTGGTGTATGTTTCTGTGTTGAATACTGCACTGTTGGTCTGGGTGAATGAGTGATGGCATGAAGTTTTTAATTTTGTTTGCAAGTGATTTTGCTAGAATTTTGTAGTCTGTGTTTAATAAGGAGATGGGTCTATAGTTTTTCAGCTGTGTTTTGTCTGTGTTGTCTTTAGGTATGAGTGTTATATATGACATGTTGCAAGTGTTTGGGAGTTCTTGTTTATGAAAAGCTTCTTGGTAGACTTTTAGAAGGAAATTGCCTAGGATAGGAAAGAAATGTTGGTAGAATTCTACTGTGAGTCCATCTGGTCCTGGTGTTTTGTCTTTTTGCATTTGATTGAGTGCATGTGTTATGTCTGCTAATGTAAGCTCTGTGTCTAGTGTGTCTTTATCTGTGTCTGACAATTTTTTTGTGTATTTTAGGAATCTATTTTGTGTTTGTGTGTTGGCGGGTTCTGCTGTATATAGGTCAGTGTAGTACTGTTGGAATGTTTCTAGTATATGTACTGTCTCTGTTTGTGTGTTTCCTTGCATGTCTGTTATTTCTCCTATTTGTCTGTTGCGTTGAATGTTTTGCTCTAATGCAAGGTGCTGTCTATTGGGACTTTCTTCTGATATGTTAGTAAGTTTAGTTCGAAGGAGTGCACCGCGGAGTGTGTGTTGCTGATGTTGTTCTAATTGTGATTCTAGTGTGTTTAGATGTGGTGCATTCCTGTCAGTCTGTTTTGTGAGTTGTATTGCTGTCTGTATGATATGTTCTTGTTGTAGTCTGTCTTTATGTATGATGGATGCTATAGTCTGTCCGGAAATTGGTGCCGTCATTCACGATCAATTATTTTGAAAACTGTCTGTTGCATCGTTATGAAATTTGTCCAGCCGTCTTATATTTACCCCCACCCAAGGAATATGTCTTTGATAGGTCCAAAAACAACTTAAATCATTAGAAGCGGCATCATTCCTTTGATGTTTTGCTTAACAACTAGTGATTTCTTGCTAAAAAAGTTATGTTTACGGTAATGAGGACCTGCAAATGCAGATGACAAACAAAGGCGTATCCGGATTCTTATGGGAGTGGGTGCAATCAAAGAAGTAGCTTACAATCGACAGACTCGGCTGCATTGTACCGGGTTTTTATCCCATATGGCTCAGTTTCTGTCCGCAGCGCGGAAAGCGTTGCACAAAGCACGAACTCCGTAGCTCCAGCGACGACCCTCGGGAGTCTCCGAAAAAATGCACTCGTGAAATGAAGGACGCGGCCCGAAATCGAACATACAACCTTCTGAGCCCGAGACAGACGGCTTGACCACTTCACTACGGAGAATCCCGAGAGGGTTGCAATGTGTAATATTAGTAAAGACAGAGAATTTACAGAGGCAAGGGGTAAATAATTTGTAAATTAACAGGAAAGTAGAAGAAATATATTTCTTACCTTATTTTTATTTCCTTCTTGTTTCTTCAGTTATCAATTATCAGTTGGGGTATCTTCATTGCACTCCGGACATGTCCATAGGTCCTCAGATCCTCCCCCCCCCCCCCCCAGCATATGCATCAGCTTCCGGTGGCTAATAGTGCCAGTTCTATGTTAGTTGACGAGGCGCTTTGTTTTCCCGATTTACCTCTCGCATCTGGCCGTGCCGATTCTTACTCCCAAGTCTTTCATCCTGGACAGCGATGTGGATTCACTGACGTCAAAGTCTTCTGTTCTCGCCATATCTTTAAGGACGTTAATAACATCGGCACGATCCATGGGCTGGCCATCTACAGGGGGTGCAGAGCCAGCCAGTTTATCAGCTCGTTCATTTCCCTCGACTCTCGCATGTCCCGGGACGAAGAGGAAGGTGACTTTACGAACAACAGACTTCCGCAGCGACTCAGTCCACCGTCTACGTACAAATCGAGCTTCGATCTTCTGAATCATGCGCATTGAGTCACTTAGTACACACACGTTGGTATAATGCTGTGATTCCAGCCATATAAAAGCCTGTGTAACTGCCATCACCTCCATCGTCATGCTGCTCGAGGTCATAGAGTGGGCACCACTGGATTCTTGAACGGTTCGGTCCGCTGAATGGGCTGTAAATGCCCACGCACTTCTGTGCTGCTTTACAACAGATCCATCTGTATGGATGAGCACTTTGGGGCTATATGAGTGTTCATAGATGAGCGCGTTTACTTCTGCATTGACAGCGACAGGGTTCTGCTCTCTGCACCGTCTGTCGAGTGTGATAATGCAGGAGAAAGTGCACTTAAAAGCTGGAGGCACCGGCACCCATTCCTTGCCGGGGTTGATACTGGTAAGACTGCAGACCTGTCTGACGTAATCTTCCGCCCGACCCATCCTGGATTTGCCTCTCTTTAGCCTGTCACCCTTTTCTCTGAATATAGCGTCATGCAGAGGTGCTGCTCATCTGCACTTATGTTTAAGAATGCACGAGCTCTCCAGATCTTGATCCTGTGTTCCATTGTCAGGAAGTCAAGGAGGTATCTCACTGATACCTGGTGTCTTTCGTACAGCCCAAAATGATGCGCATGGCTTCGTTTTGTACCTTTTCAAGTCTTCCAATCTGTGTAGGGCTGACAGTGAGGATGGCCAGGGCATACTCTGCTCAGACCTTAATCTGTGTCGGACGATTCCAGTAGGTTGATGATTACTCTCGGTTGCATAAAATTCAATCCATCCTTTCTCCAATAATCCTCTTCCTCTTTCAACACATGGTCCTCACATTTTTTCCAGTAACTTTTATCAATATTTAATAGCGCGGACTGGGTTAGTATCTTGACATCAGACAATTTGAATGTAGTATTGGCAGCTGCCACTTGTCCTTTAATTTTAGCCCACACAAGTTCTATAGGGTTTAAATGAGAATGATACGGCGGAAGTCTCAAGCACCTATGGCCATGTTCTTCTATCAATTTGTCAATTTGAAATTTCTTGCTTTTTTGCGTCTGTTTTACAAGGGACAACAACTGTAGCTTGAAATATGTTTCTGGAAATGGTATATTTTCCCTTCGGAGCCATATCTTTATTGCTTCCTTTGTGCTCGATGCCGTAGGTATTTTGTCTTCTTGGGCAACGACATTGTGATATGATGCATTGTCCATGATTAGACAAGACGGTCTATCAAGGGATGGAAGTACTGTATTCTCGAGCCAATCTCTAAATACATTACCATTCATCTCATTATGATAATCCCTATTGTCTGTATGCTTTGATACGAACACGAGCCCAGCATTCTGTAGTAAGCCATTATGAGTACTACCAGCATGGGCTATGACCAAACGCTGTCCTTTACTACTGGGCACATAACGTTTTATCTTTCCATCCATTGACTGCCATTCCTTTTCACTTGTGTGGTGCGCATTGATCCACGTTTCATCCAAATACACTATGTCATAATTTTCTTTGCGCATTTCCCTTATTTCACGTAGGTATCTGCTTCTCATGGCTCCTAAATTCGGTTGCTCGCAAAGAATATTTCTACCTCCCTTGTACTTTCTAAAAGTGAAGCCTAATGTCCTTATAATTTTCCACAAAGTTGTTTTGGATAGCTCTATGTTATTGTCCTTTCTCAACAAAACCCTCAGTTTTCTTACACTCACTGTTTCTTTGGCATCCATCATTTTTATAATAACTCGTCTGATGACATCCTTGTCAAAGCTGTCTACAATTGCCTTTCTACCTACCGTTTGCTTATCGTGTGTTGGTTTCATTCCAGATTCTTGCACCCATCGACGAAACGATCGTTTACTCAAACCTAATGCATGCACTGTTCTTTTTTTCGGGATTTGTAACAGTATGAAACAGTTTCCTGCGATCAGCTTCTTGACAAAAATATGTGTACAACTTCATAGCGATGTTTTGAAGTGTACACAATTTCACTTTTAATCCCATTGAACAGTATTAACACATTCAAATATTAGCTATTAAGATTATATTAATGGTAAGATTTATTTATATAATCACGTTTCTAGTTGACGACGCCTCTGAACTATAACACACACTCTGTCCAAAAACGAAAGACCGCCAGACAATTTTAAAAATAGCGCGAATGGGTCTTGCTGAGCTGTAGTACTCTAAAAATTAAGGCATTCTTGGCGGGGCGGTAGAATATATACCTCATATAAGCGAAAATGGAAATCTGCTGTACAATCTCCAGAACAAAAAAAATTTTGTTGGGTGGACATAATGATAAGGTTATATACTAAATCTCATTATTTTTCATCAGGTGGTTACTGAGATATTCAATTTAATATTGAGGCAACAAAAAAAAAAAAAACACTATAACTGTTGTGTTCTACACCGTATTGTATTCTTTAGTAAATCCCAAATTTGTGTTATGTTGTCCGTGGGTGTACTATTAGTGTATGTTAGAATAAGTTGTGTCACATGTTGTAAATAACCTGTATGTTGGAGTAAGGAGTTATTGAACTTCCAATGTGATGTTCTTTTTGATGGCCTTGTGTTTGTAGTGTCTGTAGTGATATGTGTTAGTACTGCTTTGTGATCTGTGTATTGTAATGTCTCTTGTAGATGTTTTGTGTGTATTATTTGGTGTGTTGAAGGTGAGTATACTCTATCTAATCTGGCTGATCTATTGTAAGCCCTATTTTTGTGTGTTGTTGCAATGTTATTTGGGTGTCTGTATCGGAAAGCGTCTATTAGATTGTGTGTATCCAGGGTATTCTTTAGTATATCCAGTTGATGTATTCCACTTCTGTCATTTCTCCTTAATTGTGTCTTGATTCCTGCCTTACCTGCCCCTACGATATCCAAATCTGAGAGTACAAAATTGAAATCCCCTGCAAGGATAATATTTTGCCCTCTGTATGTTTGTATAAGTAAGGTGTCTAATTCTTGGTAAAAGTTTGGTTGGTGATTGTAATTTGGTGGTGCATGTATGTTCACTATGGTGTATGCTTGTATAGTGTTTTCTACCTGTATTATGGAGATTCGTCCATGGTTATCCGTGTGTGTTTTAATTATGTCCCACCTGTCTGATGTCTGCAGAATAGCTGTTCCTGACCCAATTTTGTGTGTGCCTAAACTAAAGCATGAATGTCTGAGGCCTAGCTGTGTGGTGATATGTTGTGCGAATGTTTTTGAACATATATTTGTTTCTTGTAGTAGTAGAAAATCTGGTTTGTGTTTGTTTATTAGTGTGATAATATGTTGTAATTTTGTACGTATACCACAAATGTTTAAAGTAATAATAACTAAATCACTAGTCATTATAATTTAAGTAAAAACAAATGAATAAGATATAATAAGTGTATCGAATCTCACGCAAAGTTGTTATCCGTGATGGGTACATTTAGGCGAGCAAGTCTGTAGCATCAAAAGTTTGTGTGGGAGGATCATCTTGATCCTCGTTCTTATCACTTGTGTCTGTGTCTACAAAGAGAGTGTCTGGTATGCTGTATGTGTCGTCTTCGTCTTGTACTTGTGTCTCCTCTTGTTGTTCTTGTTCAGTTTCCTTTGTCTTGCCTATAGTGGCTTTGACTTTTTCTTTCTTTGGCAGTGATAAATCGTCTGTTTCTGTGTCGTCGCTGTGTTTTGACTGCGGTCTTCTGTTAGCCCATGTTCTCTTCTTTGGTTTGCTGACGACTTGAAAACCGTCAGAGTCTTCATTCCTTGGATTTATGTCTTGTGTATTAATTTCTTGTGTGTTATTTTCTTGTGTGTTGATTTGACTGTTGAAGGTCTGTGTCAGTTCAATCTCTCCCTGTGGAGAGGTGTCTCTTTCGAGCGGTGGGAAATCTTCTTGGCTTTGAACACTTATTGTTGCTGCTATTGGTGTCGTCGATTGTCGTCGACTAGGGCATTTATTTGCCCAGTGGTTGTTTTGGCCACAAGCTGGACAATCGGTCTTTCTCCCCGGCATCGTTATCAACACTCGGTGGTTATTGTTCGTTATACCGGGAGTGTAGATCCGTATATAATGGGGAACTTCCTTTGTTGGGTTGCAGAGCGCTCCCCACTTGCCAGCCCCATTCTTTATCCTAAAGACCTCAGCCTTGTCGTCTCCTGTAATACTGTGCACCAGTTTTTTAACTCCTTGATAAGCAATCGTGACAGGTAGCCAGTGGATGGTCAGCCTGTCCCTTTCTTTGTCTAGATGTTGTAGTGATATGTCTATCCCTAGACTTGGTATAGAAAAACTTTTGCCGTGTAACTTGTCATACACGGCTTTCTGAGCCTCTGCTGACAGGTGAAAGTACCACCTAGTGGGAACTTCGAACCTATGCAGGTCCACGACTCCCCCAAAAGGTACACCTCCTGGACCAGTTAGGGCACTCATAATAAGTGCAGGTGTTGCTTTAGCAGCCGCCCCGGGACCAGTTATGGAACACACTATCGTTCCTGACTGGTGGAGTAGCTGGACATCGTAGTCATTTATCGAGATCCCGACATCAGTGATATTCGAATACATATTGAAAAATTTGTTGTTTCAGGTAATAATTCCGGGGAAATATCCAGAAAATCAAAAAACAACGAATATCACCACTAAATCCGGAAAAAATACACAATTTCACACTGTGGCTTTCACAATTTGAGCATTACATAGAAGGAAAAAAACACATTTAATTTGATGTGGAAAAGAAATAAAGAAGAGTAAAACATCTAATGTGTTGTTGAAGAGAAATAAAAAGATGAGTTACAAAATTTTCACATATTTAATATAGATGCATTATTTTTATGAAAACTATGAAAATGCATTAAAGATTTTATCATTATATTATAACGCATATGCCTGTAGATAACTGTAGATAAACATTTTATAAAACTTTGAAAAAAAATACAACAATTATTTAAATTACATAATATAGCAATGCTACTAAAGTAATGTCCCTTGATATAACTTTTCTTAAGTTAAGTCCCCTAGCAATATTTTAATTAATGTTCATTTATTACGTAGATAACTGTTTGTAAACTAATAAACTATGCCAGTTGGCTGCCCGGGAATGAGAAGAACATCTGTAGAAAATTTCATCTCAATCGGATGGACCGTTCGCGAACGCATAAAGGACACACACACACACACACACACACACACACACACACACACAAGGACACAAACATTCTCTTATATATATATATATATATATATATATATATATATATATATATATATATATATATATATATATATATAGCAGTGGATATTTACCTACCGATATGCTGAAATCTGTATTTATAGCAATACCAAAGAGACCAGGAGCAATTCAATGGGAAGATTTTCATACAATTAACCTCATATACCATGTCACTAAGTTTCTACTCAGAATTATAATGAGAAGAACAAGAAAGGAAATAAAAATGGAAATTAGTGAAGAACAGTATGGTTTTATGGAAGGAAAGGGTGCAAACAATGCAATCTATATATATATATATATATATATATATATATATATATATATATATATATATATATATATATATATATATTACGAACACTAATAGAGAGGTAAATAGAGAAACAGAGACATATATTTGTGCTTCATAGATTATACTAAGGCATTTGATAAAGTAAAACATGATGAACTGATTAAAATGTTGGAAGATATCAACATTGATGGGAAAGATTTAAGAATAATAAAGAATATTTACTGGAACCAAGTAGCAGCAATTAAAATGGAAAATAAAGAGGGTAGTTGCGAATAGATAAAGCTATGAGTACGACAGGGGAGTGTCTTGTCACCCGATCTCTTCTCCCTATATAGCGAAGTAATAGTGATAGAGATCAAAGAGACGCCAGGAATAATAATCAGAGGATATAATATAAATAATTTACGCTATCAGATGGCACAGTATTGGTGGCCGATAATGCAATAGACCTACAACAATTGTTGTACATTGTAGTAACAGAGAGTGCACATAAAGTATTCTCATTGAATATAAAGAAAACAGTAACAATAGTTTAGTCGATGGATCAACATCACGGCACACGGGTGTTACCCATAAGTGCTCCGTTCTCCTCCTAACTGAAACCTGAGTTTGAAGAAACTCAGCTCAGTGCACGAACTCCGGAGCACCGGCGAGGATCCTGAAAAACTTTGGGTAGATTTTTAACTCGAAATTTTGCCCGGGCAGCGCCGTTAGGCTACTCTTTTTCGATTTCCAACTGCCAAGGGATTTTTTACGTGCGCAACAATACACACGGGCGACCGATCTTACTACCCAGAGACCAGGGGAAATTTTATTACTAGAAGTCCACGTGAAGAATTCCCGGTCCCCACCGGGGCTTGAACCCGGGACCTCCAGCACTCGAGGAGGACACCATACCTCGAGACCACGCAGCCCCTCTTTAACAGTTAAAAAAAAAAAAAAACAGTAGCAATGTAGTAACTGTAAATGTAGTAACAATAAAGTAACTAAAACAGTAACAATGGGGATATCAAAGAAAATGGGGACACCAAAATGTGACATAGAAATAGAAGGGGAAATTCTCAACCAAGTGGATAATTTTAAATACCTAGGGGCACTTATAACATCAGATGGAAGATGTACAACAGAGATTAAGAGCAGAATAGGGCAGGCAAAAGCCACATTTCAGATAATGAAGAGTATCTTATGCGAGTCGCTATCAATGAATGTAAGAAAGGGAGTGCTAAAATGCTATACAGGACCAGTTTTGCTGTATGGCACGAATCTTGGAATATAAATGAATAAATTAGGAAGAACTTAGAAGCCACAGAGATGTGGTTTTTAAGACGAATGTTGCGAATTCCTTGGACTGCCAGAGTAACAAACAACGATTGCCTGAAAGAGGATATTGAAACTAGAACACTATATACAACAATAAGAAAGAGACAAACAGCTTTCTTTGGTTATGTAATGAGAAGAGGGGCATTGGAGAACATCATGACAACTGGGAAGAGAGGAGAGGCAGACCAAGAGAAATAATGCTGGACGGATTGAGACTGTGGCAGAGTTGATCCAGAACACCAAAGACCGAGGTCTGTGGAGAGCTATGAACGCCTACACCAGCAGGCAGGGCACTTGATGATAATGATTATATATATATATATATATATATATATATATATATATATATATATATATATATATATATATATATATATATATATGCCGTTAAGCGTGGGCTGTCATGATTTGCCATTTCACTCGATCACCAAAGTTGTGGATCAGCTAAGTGTTCGTGTTTCAACCATGCCACGTGGTCAAGAGAATCCAGGTATTTGCTTCTCTGTCTTTCCCTCGATCTTACCACTTGTCACCAAGTTCTCCAATTTGTTTCTTCTCATAACGTGTCCAAACAATTTTTACTGTCTACGTCTAATTTCTCTAATCAGTTTACGATTTTCATATGTTTCTTTTAGAATCTGTACAACCTCTTTGCTGTATCTGTTTGCAGGCATCATTAATAGTGACAGACCATCATCATTTTGCAAGGTAACGTCACAGCCTGCATTAATTAGGATGGTTATAATGTCATCCGGCCCGCAGTCACAGTAATCATTATCGATTATGTTTATTGCATGCAGCAAGACTGTATTACCAATTTTATCTGTCATATTCATATATCTTGACTACAGCTACATTGCTGTATCTTGCTGCTTGCATCAAAACTGTCCAGCCTTTGTCGTTTTGTGAGTTGATTAAATTTTTGTCTTTAGCACATCTGATTAGAAATGCAGCATTTCTATCACAACCTATATATACATAATAAAAAAAGGGAGTATCCCCTTCGCTGTCTCTCCAGTTAGTGTCAGCCCCGTAGTCTAGTAGTAACTGAAGCAGATCTGTACTGTCTTCGGTTGAAGCTGCAAGCGTTAAAGTGTGATATGTCATCACGACAAATATTAAGAGAAGCTCCATTTTCAAGCAGTATTTTAACTACCTGTAGCTTAGGTGTGTAGCACATATCATCAATACAAAGAACCAGATACTGAGGAGTGTACCTACCACATGGTTCTACCAATTTATTTACATCAGCTCCTTTCAGAAGTAGAAATGAGGCAACTTCTCCGTTTCCGGATTCCACTAACAATCTTTCCCAACAAGGATACTCACCCGTAATGCCAAATACAATATCAATAATATGGCTAATGAATTCAATATTTGTTCCTCTTACTGCTGACAGTAACAAATCCTGATGATGTTTACAAATATATTGTTGAATTCCATGCCTGCAATACATAAGCAGGAAGTTAATGCAGGCCACACTCTGATTATGTCTAAGACTATATATATAGTTGCATCTTCTGCACGTTAAATTTTGCACCATGCTGCGATAGAAGTTTAACGCAGTCTATTTGGCCATGAAGAAGGGCCCTGTCAGCTGCTGAGTCATTCAGTACTTTATCATGAATGTTGGCTCCAAATTTTAACATCACTTCAATCATGACAATATGACCACCTTCTGCTGCGATAGTTAACGGGGGATACCCAAACTTCCCATACGTCCCATCTGTCTTGCTCAGATCAGCACCATGCTGACAGAGCAACTCAACTAGAGGATAACTGCCAGCTTTACTTGCCACAGACAGAGGGAAAACTGATGGCCCACCATTCACATCCGCTCCTAATTCCAAGAGTCGTTTGACCATTGAGACGTGATCTTTGGTAATCTGGCTAAATTCATGATGACAAAAGTTTGTGTAGGCATTACAGACCACCTTTTTCTTAACGTGTTCATCTAAACCTACACAGCCGAGAAATGTATCCAGAAATTTCATGTTACAAGCTTGAACTGCAGTGTCTAGGGTTGTTTTATTACTTTCATAAAATGTACTTTTCTTTACTCTCCGCCACACAACATCACAGATGAGTTCTCAACTTGACAGTTGCATGTCCTCTGCTGCATTCATGCCTGTGTTGAGTCCCGTGGTTTGAGAAGCATGCCTTCCTTCTTGTGTCAGACACTCTTCTGCTGATTGGATCATGTCTGCAGCAGCAAGTCTTGACATCTTCTGTTCTGGTATTTTCTAACCTGAAATGTAAGACAAATAACTTCAACAGCATGTCTTTTTCTCTCTAAATATTCATCAAGTGCAAAGTACAAAATCTTGTATTACTATGATTAAATGTAATAAATATTAGCCTGGCATGTTCGGGAATTCTATAATATAACATCATTCTAAATTCTCACCAAACATTATTTAAAGGGCTGCTCAAAAAGTAATATTGTATGTGTTTTCTTATACCAAATATTTTGTGACACCAATATGTTTCCATATGCATGTGCACAATAGCAGTCACCAGCAGAGATAGTGCCACTGTAATAGTTCACAAAAATGTCAGTTACTAACAATAACATACCTAACAATGAAATCTTGGTCATGGAGAAAGGAAGAATAATTCATAATGTTGTTTATTGATGTTGTCGCGTGATCTACAGCCGTATAAGAAAACCCTATGGGTAAGGATGTAGATAGAAAAGCTGACCCTTGGTTAGGTCAGTCCACTGTAGGAGAAGAAGACAAAAAGGTTCGTATTGGGTATAGATAGTATGAATCCTGGTCCCAGATGAGTCTACCTTCCTATCAGTGGCACAGGGAAATGCAAGTAAAGTTGGACACTATACACCGATAGATGATAGCTGACTTAGTTAGCAGTGACACGCTACCCTGTGATGAAGAAAATCCCCCAGTGCCCTTCAAGTATAACATACAGGAGAGACACAACTAGTTCACTCAACTTCTATCCTTACACACTACACTACTATTAATTATTATGAGGTGAAAAAGGCAGTAGGTAAAGTTTTGTGTGATGGTCTATAAATAAGACCGCACAGTTTAATTATAAATGAAAGGGGGAAAAAAAGTGTCTCCACTTGGGAGATAAAAGTAAAATGGATTAATGTTAATTTCTGGCTAATACAGCAAACAACGCTGTTTCATGTGCCCTTGAATCATAGAAGCACAGCAAAGCATTCGGTGATGGGTTGAAGTCAGATTGATGGTTTGCAACTCAGCTCATATCCATAGCTCCCACGATAGTTGTCTGCAGCTTTCCTCTCCAGTCCATCAGTTCTCACTTGATGATGACAGCAAAGAGAACTGTACTACTTTGACTCAGGCAACAAATAGTTATGTGTGAACTCGCTGAGGCTGGTTGATGATGAGGGTGCCGATTGAGGGTGCACCACAACAACTCTGCAAATAAAGTCAAACAGGACATCTGGTAAGCTATGGTCTGGAATCACTCTTCCATCTTTATTCAACCATTTTGCTATAGCTATAGTCTTCTCATAAGGCAAAGGCAGCTGTAATTATTAGGACATATTCCTAACTGTTATTCTGACTGGACATACCGACAAGGTAGAAAGGAAAGAATTGATTTACACTCGTACGTGACAGTGCCTATCTCTATTCATGAGGAGAGTACAGTCTGATCCTGAATTATATATATATATATATATATATATATATATATATATATATATATATATATATATATATATGTGTGTGTGTGTGTGTGTGTGTGTGTGTGTGTGTGTGTGTGAGTGAATGGATCCAATTCCCTTCAGCGAAAAGAAATATTCAAGACAAGTACTGATTCTGTAAATAGCAGTGACTACTCCACATCTTCATTCTGGATCTAGCTATCGAACAAATCCTTAACTGTGACTGTACTGTTGATGTGATAAGAAAGGACATGGATCACAAACCTAACAATCACAACTAATGCTCCTAAGTGTGCAAGAGACACAAGGGTGTATTGTAAAGTAAGGAAATTGTTCCAGATACTAAAGTGTCTGAATATGCTCTCCACTGATATTCATTCCGAGAGGCCTGAGAATAGTCTCCAATGACTACTGCCTAGGTTGGTGATAGTCATCCACGTATCCATCTATATATAAAGAAGAGTCTTCCTCTTGAGAAGGTATTAACTAGAGAAGAGATCCTATCCATACTTAAGAACTGAGCTAATCTAGAAAAGAACAGTATGGGCGCCCAAGCGGCGTGGGCATGATAACTAGGTCATGCCATTTCGTGCGGCTGGTTTTAGATATAGCGAGGCCCTTTTGATGAAATACTTACTATTTGATTTAAACCATTCCATTCAGTACTGTATATTCTAGTCTTAGCAGTAACAGTAATAATAACCTTATTTTAATATATTAACAAAGTATCTCAATCCGAGTATACTTTAAACTAGCGTGGTTTTGTACCACGTTGCAGTGTCTCCTTTGTCTGCCAGCGATCATATTCTCCGAATTTATCCAAGATTTAGACGCCGGATTTATACGAATATTGTAGAACGTGACGTGTTTCGTTCTATTAAGAACGAGTCTGTTCGACTGAACTCAGTTGTAAATTTAATATTCTATTAATTAATATATATTCTACGGGCAACCATGCCGTTTGTGGAATTGGCTGACCCTCATGTTGTAAACTCACATTCATTGCAAAAATGTTATGAACATAAAAATAGATAGGAATAATAATCGTTTGGCCTTACCTAGTTCCAGAATCAGATTCTCACTACCGGTCGGGGCGTTTATTCAATTTAACAACAGTTCGGTAGACTTACTGCTGTTATTAAATACTTTTTAAAATGTCTACCTTCCGAACTACTAAATCTGCCCCGACCGTTGTCTGCGATTCCTAGCAGAATAATGAGACCTGATATGGAACTAGGATAAGCAAGTGGTCGTTTCCGGGCCCAGTTGACGGTTGGTTTGAAGTTGGCCAGGATAAGTAAGCCAAACTAAATTACCCTATAAACCGTAAATATAATGTGATCGTAACATTTATATTAACATTTCTAATGATTCTTTATCATACACTGAATAATAAGCAAGAGGGGAGGATGCAGCCAGGCTTTCGCCACAGATGTGCATTCGATAGGAAAATTGTGCTTTGCCATTTGATATGAAATAGCAGATGATAG